>JAQZBX010041347.1:0-22379 GCA_029593785.1 Cabassous unicinctus
AAAAAAAAAAAAAAAAAAAAAAAAGGATTACTGATTTACATAAAATCATCTATAGGGTTACAGCCACAGGTTTCTTCCACGAAGCCAGATTCTTGGCCACCAGGCCAGGACAGACGGTTGGGCTATGCATACAGCCTTGGGGAAGTACTGCAAAATCCACCATTGGCCTCTTTACATGAAGGTGAGTGCAGACTGGTTTGGCTTGCCTAAAGAGACACTAAAGAAAGCCTTAGCAAGTTCTAAAACAAAGTGATAGCTACATAACTGGATATTAATTTCTTGCAACAAACTAGCAGTATTTGGGACAGCTGCATACAGCAGTGGTGTTATTTTAATTTAGATAATCTAATGTTATGCAAAACCCCTGGTAGCCCTCAAAGGCTACTCTTTTTCTGCAGCCATAGAGCTGCTTCTTTAGTGGAGGTGGGGCAATTCAGATGAACAAGAGCTAAAGTATCCACTTCTTGATTTCAAGGTGGAAAGGCTGTTTTTGTGACACATATCAATTTAAAAAAATAATTAAAACCATGATTAACAACGTTACACTTTTATCTAATATCATGTCAAAACATTGTTAAATTTCCAGGAATCTCATGCAATCTTTTAGTATTCACGTGAACATTTCACTCATACAACATTAATTAACACAGGGTTAAAAAATTCCTTTAAATTTTATAACACTTTTAAACACTTTCCACTTATAACATATCAAATGAACTTAACTATTTCATTACTTTACTTTTCACTTTTATACCTTTACCATGATTTCATTAATTAACTGGTATTTTTTTAGCAGTACAGAAAAAAAGTACTTTGTTCCATTATTTTATTAAAACCCAAGATTTCCAATGGAATCAAGATTATCTTCTCCTTACCATCACTTTTAATATGCAGATTGAGTTGATATCTGAAGGGTTTTCTGTTATGAAGTTACTTTTTGTGATTAGCATCAATTCAGTTTCTGTTTAATAATGATTTCCTGGAATTAGCCATTTAAATATTTCAGTTTAAACAATGCTTTTAGAAACTTATAACTATTCATAATCACACAGACTATAGTTACTTCATCTTAAGACAGTTTCTCCTTCACAGAACAAATTCCCTTACTTAATACTACCTTCTGCAATACATTCTACAACTTGCCATATGCATTCAAGTTTTGTCCTACCTACTTCCATTCTGCTTTTATGAAAACCAGCCATCTTATCTTAGAACAAAACTCATTCTTTTGAATAAACTTACCAAATTTTAGTCAGTGCTTGTATAAATCTTTTACTTCTTTGAATATCCACTTCAGTTTCACATTCCTCACTCTGTTCTGTGAAGAAAAATAAACTATTAATTTCAATTTAGGCAAAAACTATCTTTTTTCAGCCATTGGAATAGAGATCTTTCATTTATCAATTTTATATTAGCATCTGGCGATATCAAAATATACACTGACACTGAACAAACAGACAAACACAAAAAGAGTTAGACACACCAACAGAAACATAAAGCTCATAATTTGACTTATAATTCTTCCTCCTTTTGTATGGCAGTCTCCAAGCCCTCCATCATTTCACATCTTTGTTTTTACTGCTTTTAAGATTTCTTCGGGAATTCGTGTTGCCTGTAATATGCAAGCTCATTTCTGGAAACACTTTTATTATTAATCAGCAACTATTTAAGAATATTTGAACAGTATAAATGCAGTAAAGCATTAATTTAACAGTTTATACAGACAGACATTTAACACATATATTTTGGAATACCATTCTTTAGGAATACACTTACGCTTGAAGTTCAGGAGTAAGCTATTGATTCAAAACCAAAAGTTCCTTTTAACACCTTGATATAAATTCTGATCAAGATAAAAAATGACTAAAATTTTAAAAATTTCAAAGTAACATCTCATTCAAACTTTTTTCAGTTTACACAAGCATTCAGTTTTGTGATCTATTTTTACTTGAAGGCTTACAAAAGCTGCCAGCATTCCTCCCTTTTTTTTTTCCTTTTTCTCTTACTTTCATTGAGTTCAAAAGTTACAAAAATTAACAGCACTAATTTGATCAATTTGGCTATCCAGGTCCAATTAGAATTAGCATGGAAACATAACAGAGAACCTTAATGTTGCTATGATTGTCTACTTTTCAAGTAGTTTAACTCTATCAGCCCACAGCCATAATATCGCTGCTCCCTCCATTACCCAGGAGCATGAGAAAAGAGGTATTCTGATAATGTAATTGTATGTGAATCCTGCTGACTATTCCAAAATGTTCTGCTGAGGAAGAGGCAGAAACTCTAAACGCTATGCAAAGGCAGATTTATTCAGTCAAATGAGTTTCAGGGTATATTAAATGATTATAACAATTGAGCAATCACAAAACGGAAGAATTAATTAAAGACGCAGGAAAGAATGAAAATATGTACAACCACTCCCCAAATCGGGGGAAAACTCAACATCTGAACTCTCATGTGGCCGGGGACACCTTTGAGGCTGCTCAGAGTCCCATTTGGAAAAATGGCCCCAGGCAGGGTGTCCCCTCCTGGGTGAGGCTTTGACTGGCAGCTTGGGGGCCATTCTTTTTAAGGGGTTCTAAACCTCCCAACTCCGAAGAGTCTTGCAACTCGTGAGGAATGACCTCATCAATATATTTCAATAATTTTTTAAAATAAAAATGAATACTATAAAATAAAAAGTAACTGAATCCTTCCAGCAGGGGCAGGAAGGGGTGGCCAGCCCTCCACAGGAGAGACCAGTGTCTAAAGGGGCCTTTGTTCTATTCTATTTATGGTACACTTAATGGGAACATAAAGGTTTTTAGTTTTTAGTTTTACAGGGGATACAAACAGGATGTGTAAATATCACATCCGGTATTTAGTTCTTCTTAAACATTTGTTTTTGGGTAAAAGATGGTGGGGTTGCCTGCACAGCAGAGTTATAACATTCCAAAGGACAAAGGACACGTTAATCATTCATAATTCTAGGCTAAAACAGCAGAGACTATCCATTAGAAAGCTTTTGAATTCACAATTCTTAATAATAATTTTCTTATAGTACATCCCTAATCTATTCTTGTGCATTAAAATTTCCCAGAGAATGACATATAAATGTCCAAAGAAATTACATTCTAATAAATGAAATAAATGATGCTTTACCAAATATAGAAATTATCACGCACATTTCAAATTTTGTTAGAGCTACTTAAAAATTGGTTTTGTTTCCCTTATTTCCAAAGTTTATGACTCAACTCTCAGGCAAGTTGATATAATTAAAATGACAAATATTATATCACCTACAATTTTGAGAGTCAATCATATTTTTTGTTGAAACACATCAAATCTTGTAACTTATAAATTGAAAATTATATTTGGGATGAAGATTTTCATATGAAAGTTTGGTCACTTGTGCTCATGAATCCAAAACTACACTCCTGACAACTCTGAAATGTATAGAGCTCTCAGAAATATCCATCTTCAAGCAATTATGCAGCCTTGTTTGCTGTAACTAGTGGAACTCTCTTAAAAAATAAGAAAAAACTATGTGTGTGTGTATATATATATATATATATATATGAGGGTGGTAGAATGTCAGGATTCCACTCCAGTTTTATGATCATTGCTTTTCTGACCTCTCAGGACAGGGAATGAATTGACAACATCCAGCTTGACATTTGCTTTATATGATAAAAGTCCAATTATGTAAAAAAGAGTCCTTGATAACCCATGAACAACAAAGTCACTAATGAATCTTCTGTGTAATGAAATTTGGGAAAAAATAACATGCTAACAAAGCTTTGGAGAGTGTCTTTGGAGATAGAACTTTGAACATTAGCAATATAATTTGTACAATTGGATAAATAACTTGTCAAATTTTCTTTAATTTCTAAAACTATTGTAAATTATTTACAAGTAGTTATATATCATCATTTGCTGCAATTAAATCATTTCATCATTTATGTTCTATCAGATTTTAATTAATTTACTATTATAATTCCCTGCTTTCGTTTTCCACTTGTATTAAAAATTGTTCTTCGATATATCCTCATTGTTTAACTGATAACTAAATCATATCAGATTTTAACTGTATTTTACACAATCCAAAAAATATTTGAGACAGGAATTCTGATTCATACTTATTGGAATAATTTCCAGAATGTATTTTCTGGGTCAAATGATAAGATATATATTTTTTGATGAAAACATAATAAAGTTGTAGAAATATTTGTTTAACAGTTTTAAATATTACTGATTGTAGTATCCCTGTTTATTATATTGTTATTGAAGAGGTAATTTTCTTTTTACATTTACAGTTTTCACTAATATTACAAAACACAAGTGTAAATCTCAATGAATTTTACATGTGCATATGCTAGCAAAATTTTGACTATCCAAATCAAGATATAAAAGATTTTATCACTTCTAAAGTTTTCCTTGTTCATCTTTTATATGTGCTTCTATCCACAGAAATAACCACTATTTTTATTTCCATCACCAGTTGCTATTTTCACATTTTCTTTTACTTCATGTATGAGTTGTCCCACAATAGGCACTCATTTGTTTCTGGATTCTTTGATTCAACGCAATGTCTTTAAGACTCATCCACGTCACTTTATTCATAAATATAATATAATTTTTAATTGATGCTTAGCTTCCCATTGCATGAGCATATATTTTTATTCATTTTAATTGTGCTGATTTTTGTTGTTTCTATTCTGTGTGTCTAATTTGAACATTAAGAACATTCTTGTCCATGATGTTTTGTGAATATACGTGCAAATTTTTTTGTCTTGGAATTAACCTCGGAGGGAAGACTTGGGTCATATGAAAAGCATATATTTAATTTTCTTATGTACAGAGCACTCTCCATAAATGAAGCGACTGAACATATTGCCATTCTTTTAGGTGTGTAGTTGTTTTTCATCCTAAAGCTTTAATTCATGTCCCTTCTTGAGCAATGATGTTGTGAACCTTTTGTAAATGCTTGTTCATGTTTTGTAACTTTTTAATTGTGTTTCTTTCTTATTATTATTTAATTCTTTTTAACTTTTGCAGTTCTTCATATCTTCTGGATAGGAAATTAATAATGTGTAACTATGTTGTTTAATATTATTTTAAATTAGATTTTAATTTTACTATAGTAAAATATGCCAAGTTTTTCTTTCATGGTTAATGGATTTTTATCCTAAGAAATCTTTTTTTTTAAGTCAAGTGCATTCCCTATATCTTCTTCTAGAAACTTTATTAATTCAGTTTTCACATTTTTTAGATTTGCTAGCCATATCAGATAATTGTGTATTGTATAAAGTAAGGCTCAGAGTTCATTTTTCCCCCAGAGAAACATCTTGAGAGTCTGGTGTCAGAATACAATCACACTGTTGTTGTAAATGGAGTGCTTATATATGTATCAATCTATTGTTGGATTCTATTTTCTTCCATTGGCACATTGTTCTTTCACTGTACTAATATCAGTATTTCATTTGCTGGAGTTTTATATTAATTATTGAAATATGAGATTATTAGTCCTTCTACTTTCTTTATGTTAAGATTTTCTTGAGATTCCAGTTATTTTGCCTTTTATACAAACTGGAGGATGAAATTGTCATATTGCAAAAAAATACATTATAAACGTTTGATTTGGACTTTATTCAATCAATAGTTCAATTTGGATTTGACATCTTAAGAACATAAAACTTTCCAATTTATACTCATAATGTATTTCTCTATTTATTTCTCTTTGATTTCTCACAGCAATATTTTATAGTTTTCCATGTAGAGGTCTCATACATCTTTTGTTTGATTTATTCTTACCTAAAAATATTTTTCTGGTATGTCAAATGGTATCACTTTGTACATTTCATTTTTTACTTTTTGTTGATATTAGGGTTATAACTATTTTGTATAAAATAATATTAAATATTCCTTACATTAATTTTAATAAGGATTTCTTAGATTTTAAATGTTTTCTACATATTTTTGTCTTCAGTGAATAATAATTTTAATATTTCCTTCCCAATATTTATACATTTTTTTTGCACTAGGCTTTTTGCACTTTCTAGACCCTAAAGTTAATATTGATAACAAATAGTGGCAATAATATCTTTGTTTTTCTTGAACTCAGGCTAAAGTGTACAATATTCCATCACTTAACATAGTGTTAATTGTAGAGGTTTCACAGATACCACTTTTAAATCAAGAAAGTTCACTTCAAATCCTTGTTTGTTAAGAGTATTAAAGCATATTGAACTTGATCAGAGACATCTTCTGCAACTATTAATACTGTCAAATAATATTTCATATTTATTTGGTTAATATTTGGAATGAGAAAAAAGATCAAATTTACAATGTTATGAGTTAGAAGTGTTACACTGCAACAAGTTGTACAAAAATTTCAAAGATACTAAAAATCAAGAGGCACAGGAGAGTCAGAAAGAATTCCTAAATCTAAAACAGAGCTCACAAGTCCTTTCTTTTTTTATATATAATATATATATATTTTTTAAGATACTTGGATTACATAAATGTTACACAAAAATTGTAGGGATTCCCATAAGCCACACCTCCTACTCCTCCCACAACTTCCCACATAAACATCCTTCATTAGTGTGGCACATCACCTGCAATAGATATACACTTCTTGGGGCTTGGCCACTAAGCATGGACCATAGTTCACATTGTAGACCACACTCTCACACACAGTCCTGCATGTTATATGATGATATAAAATGGCCTATATCTGTCTTTGCAATGTCACTCAGGATAATTCCCAAGTCCCAAAAAAGCCCCTGTATTACAACTGCTTGTCCCTTGCCCTGCCCCTAAAGTGTCCGGTGGCCACTGGCTCCAAATTAATGTTGCAATTATTTCCATTGTGTGAATCTCAATATGTCTATAACAGAATATCAGTAAGTCCACTTTAGTCCATATTTCTTCCCCCAATCCTGAGGAGTCTGAGATGGTGATGTCCACTCCACCTCCAAGTGAGAGGGGGCTTATATCCCATGGATAAGATGGATGGGATTATCCTGCCTGCAGCTACAGACTCTCTCCATTCCCTGGGATGGCCATTGTCCATCATCATCTCCCCACCATGTGTCCAGGGTGAGTCCATTGAGTTGTAGAGTAGGAGTTGCAGCTCCACTGAGATTCTGGGCCAAGCTAGCACATGGAAAGCCCAAAGAATCTGGTCTCTGGAAGTACACCTGCAAACTCTGGCACCACATATAAGTTTGAATAGAAGGTACAGATGGACCATATGCAGGGAAGACATATTTGGGTCCAACTCTGTCACTCTCAGGAGCAAGTATTCCAAAGTAGGGCCCACTGATAAGGTTCAAATCTCTGGGGCTATCCACCCTGATACAGGACCTGGATGTCTCCAGAGCCGTCAGGAACCCCTGTTTGGGGTGTATCTACATTGGAAACTTATGAGGTCCTATTGAAATGTGCATAAGTGTTACCTCTGGAATGACCTCCTGACACACTTTGAAGTCTCTTAGCCATGTGAACACATTTTTTTTTTTTTACCTTTCCCCCCTTTTATTTGAGGTGTTTTTTTCAGTTGTATTGCCCATTGGCACTTGTTAGTAATCCCTCTTTGCCAGGGAAGCTCATCCCTGGGAGTCATGTCCCATGCTGGGAGGAAGATAACACATTCATATGCTGAGTTTGGCTTAGAAAGAGGTCCCATTTGAGCAACAAGGAGGCTCTCAGGAGGTAACCTTTAGGCAGCCTATAACAATAGGCTAAGTTTCAATTTCAAGAACAAAGACTCATAAGGCTAGTCATCAATAACAAGAACCCATCGGTGGATCATCCTCCTTTGCCAGACACTGCCCCTGCACTTGGGAGACTTTTGCTACTCCCTTGGAGAATATGGCAGAGCTCTCCAAGGTGGGAATTCATTCAGTATTCTCTCATTTATTGAGTGGTTCTCCACCCACTGTGACCATGTCCCATGAGCATTTGAATAATTTTATATACCTTTTATGTATGTTCAGGTGAACTTCCTCCCATGCACCCCCCCATCCCTGACACCCTCCACCAATGATCCTCTCCTGCCCCAGTTGTAACCCTTCTGTGATCCAAATCTTCTTTAAAGATGAAGTCAATACAGTAGCCAAATACAATTAATAGGAAAATGAAATAATAATGATGTTTAAATGTAAGAAATAAAATACATGAAAACTTAAAAAAAAACTAAAACTAAAATTAAATTAAAGGATTGGGTTATTCAAAAAATGAGAAAAAATTTTAAAAAAATAAAAAATAATAAAAATATTTTTTTTTGACATTTTGCCTTTTATCACTGCACTATCTGGTGTCCAGTGTGTACTGTGGCACCTTCCCCCTCTCACTCTCCATGGTCTCACTATTTTTCATTTAATTTTCAAAGAAATTTTAGGTCACAGTGAAGTCACATACCGAATACAAGACACTTTCATATACCCAACTCCTCCCTATTTCCTCACCCTATATTAAAACCTCTCTGTATGTGGATAGTAGCATTGTTGTAAATGATATACAGATAGTGAAACAAAGTTACTAAACATTGTCAATGCTTTACAGTATGGTTTCCAGTTTTGATCGTACACTTTTATAAATTTTTATATTTACCATGTCCTTTGTCCATCAGTGTAAGGTAGTGAAAAACATTTCCATTAACCACTAAATACCCCTTGTTTGATCTATTCTGTTCCTCCCTCCCCATCCCACCAGGGCCCATGACGAGCCCCTGGCTTGACTCATTGCATGACAAGATTCATAGTTACATGCAAGAATAGGTCATAACACACTGGTTTTTCTTCCACTATTAGGAACCATCCTTGCTCTTAAGAGATGGCCACCTGTCTATTTCTGCTCTCCCCTAAGTATCCTGGGTATTCTAACCACTCTCCCAAATCTACCCACCTGTCAACCCTGCACCACTCAACCCAATATATCACTACCCTCCTGTCCTGTCCCTTCAATACACAACTACAGTCTATCATTTTACCATAGGTTACATAAATATGGGTGATGGCTCACAACTTTCTCTTTCTTGTACACCTATCTTTCAGTCAATAGTTATCAGAGACTGCTCAATTTGCTTAATTTATATCAGAGAGGTCATGTACTGTTCATCTTTCAATGCTTGGCTTGCTTCACTCAACATAAGGTCTTCCAGATTCATCCAGGTTATCCCGTATGTCAGCACTTTATTCCTTCTTACAGCTGAGTAATATACCATTGTACGTATGTACCTCATTTTGTTTATCCATTCATCTGTTGATGGGCACTTGGGTGGATTCTAACTTTTGGCAATAATGAAAAATGCCGCTCTGAACATTGGTGTGCATATATCTGTTCGTGTCTTTGCTTTCAGTTCTTCTGGGTATATAACCATCAGTGTTACCGCTGGATCATATGGAAGATCTATTGTTAGTTTTTTGAGGAATTGCCAAACTGTCCTCCACAGTGGCTGGACCATTCCACAATCCCACCAACAGTGGATGAGGGTTCTGATTCCTCCAAATCCTCTCCAACACTTATAGTCTGCTATTTTTTTAACAGCTGCCATTCTAATGGATGTAAGATGGTATCTCAATGAAGTTTTGATTTGCATTTCTCTAATAGCTAGAGATGTCGAGCATTTTTTCATGTGCTTTTTAGCCATTTATATTTCTTCCTTGGAGAAGTGTCTTTTCAGGTCACTTGCCCATTTTTAAAATGGGTTGTTAGATTTTTTATTTACAACTTATAGGATTTCTTTATATATGCAGGATATTAGGCTCCTATCAGATATATGGTTGCCAAATATTTTCTCCCATAAGGTAGGCTGCCTTTTTATTTTCTTGATAATGTCCTTTGAAGTGCAAAAGTTTTTAATTTTGAGGAGATCCCATTTATATAATTTTTCTTTTGATGCTCATGGTTTGGGTGTGAAGTTCATGAAATGATTTCCTATTATAAGGGTAGGATAGACATCTTGATGAGGTTTAGTCTTCCTCTCCATGAACAGGGTATTATTCTTCAATTTAAGTCTTCTTTGATTTCCTTTGACAGTGTTGTGTAGTTTTCTGTATATAAGTCCTTTAAAGCTTAAGTTAAACTTATTCCTAGATATTTGATTCTTTTAGTTACTATGCTAAAGGGTATTTTTTTTCTTGATTTCCTCCTCAGATTCCTTGTCATTGGCATAAAGAAATGCTACCTATTTTCGAGCATTGATCTTATAGCCTGCAACATTAATGAACTCCTTTATAAGTTTTAGAAGGTTTGTTCTAATTTCTCAGGGCTTTCTATGTATAGGATCATGTCATCTGCAAATAATGAAATTTTTACTTCTTCTTTTCCAATTTGGATGCCTTTTATATCTTTTTCTTGCCTCAGTGCTCGAGCAAGTGCTTCTAAGACAATGTTAAATAGGAGTGGTTATAGTGGGCATCCTTGTCTTGTTACCGATCTCAGAGGGAAGGCTGTTAGGATTACACCATTGAAGATGGTGTTAGCTTTGAGTTTTTCATATATACCCTTTATCATGTTCAGAAAGTTTCCTTCTATTCTTATCTTTTACAGTGTTTTTATCAGCAAAAGGTGCTGTATTTTGTCAAATGTTTTTTCTGCATCTACAGAGATGATCATGTGATTTTTTTCTTTCAATCTCTTTATGTGATGTATTACGTTGATTAATTTTCTTATGTTGAACCATCCTTGCATACCCAGGGTGAATCCCACTTGGTCATGTTGTATAATTCTTTTGCTATGTTGTTGAATGCAATTAGCAAGTATTTTGTTGTGGATTTTAACATCTAGTTTCATTAGAGAAATTGGTCTGAAATTTTCCTTTCTTGTGGAATCTTTATTTGGCTTTGGTATTAGGTTAATTTTGGCATCATAGAATGAGTTAAGCAATGCTCCTTCTATTTCTATTTTTTTGGAAGAGCTTAAGCAGAATTGGTGTTAGGTCTTTTTGGAATGTTTGGTAGAATTCACCTGTGAAGCCATCTGGTCCTGGGCTCTTCTTAGTTGGGAGGTTTTTGATGACTGTGTCTATCTCTTTATTTGTAATTTGACTGTTGAGTTAATCAGTTTCTTCCTTCATCAACATAAGCTGTTTGTGAGTTTCTAGGAATTTGTCCAAATCCTCGAAATGATCATTCTTGTTTGCATATAAATTTTCAAAGTGTCCTCTTATGATACTCTTTATTTCAGTGGGGTCAGTAATGATATCCCCTTCTTCATTATCCTTGTTTTATGTATTTGCAACTGTACTCTCTTTTTCTTTGTTCATCTGGCTAAGGGTTTGTCAATTTTATTGATCTTCTCAAAGAACCAGCTTTCGGTTTTGTTGATTTTTTTAGTGCTTCCTTATTTTCTATTTCATTTAAAATTGCTCTAATCTTTATTATTTCTTTCTTTCTACTTCCTTTGGGGTTATTTTGTTGTTGTTTTTCCAATTCCTCCACATGTGCAGTTAGTTCTTTAATTTTAGCTCTTTCTTCTTTTTAATATATGCATTTATGGCTATGAATTTCCCTCTCAATACAGCTTTGCCTGTATCCCATAGGTTTTGATATGATGTGTTGTCATTTTCATTCGATTCAAGGTAGTTACTGATTTCTTTTGAGATTTCCTTCTTGCCCCATAGTTTGCCTAAGATAGTGATGTTTAGATTCCATATCTTTGTGCCTAATCTGGTTCTCTTGCCCTTAGTGATTTCCAATTTCATTCCTTTGTGGTCAGAGAAATTACTATGCATTCTCACAATCTTTCTGAATTCATTGAGAGTTGTTCTGTGGCTTAGGATGTGGTCTATCTTGGAGTATGATCCATGTGCACTCAAGAAGAATTTATATCTTGCTGTATTTGGTTGTAGCATTCTGTATATGTCTATTAGGTCCAAGACCTCTAATGTATTATTCAGCGTCTCTGTTTCTTTATTGATTCTCTGTCTAGATGTTCTGTCTAATGGTGATCATGGTGTATTAAAGTTCCCCACTATAAGTGTAGAGGCATATATTTCTCCACTTAGTGTTTCGAGTGTTTGCCTCATGTATTTTGAAGCACCCTGATTAGGTGCATAAATATTTATGATTGTTCTCTCTTCTTGGAAGATTACCACTTTTACTAATACTTATTGTCCATCTTTGTCTCTTACAGTAGTGTTGGAAAGATGCTGAGAGCCTGAGCATAAAGGGTTAAGCATTTGGAAAGAATGCTTCATAGCAGAGAAATATTGGTAATGTTCCTAGGGCATTGCATACTGTGGACATCAGCAGGAAGAGTCAGAGCGATATGTACTCACCACTAAGAAGTTATTTTCCCAAGAAAGATATACATAAGACTATCTAGAAAGAAAGAACAGGCAGCTCTCTTGCACACCAAGAAAGGACCAACTAACAAAGAACACCTTACTTTAATTTTCAGCTTTGTAGTATAAAAGCAGCTTCAACCTAAATAAACTTGCCTGCATTCCACATGGAGTGAGGTCCCCTGATCCCAATCTTTCTTTGGATTATACCCGGCATCATCTACCTCCACATTGAATTAAAACACAATAGTTTTGCCTTTAATGTCTATTTTGTCTGACATTAGGATAGCTACTCTTGCCTTTTTTTGGTTATTGTTTGCTTGTAAAATTGTTTTCCAGCCATTCACTTTTAGCCTTCTTGAATCCATGGGTCCAAGGTGGGTTTCTTGTAGACAAGATATAGATGGATCATATTTCCTTATTCGTTCTGCCAATCTGTGTCTCTTGACTGGTGAGTTTAATCCATTAATATTCAGTGTTATTACTCTCAATGAATTTCTTACATCAGCCATATTTTCTTTGGGTTTATGTGTGTCATATGTTGTTTTTATTTCTCTTTTTGTCTTTTTAGTTGTTCTTACACTTTCCTCCAACTCTCTTTCTCTCCTGCTTTTTCCTTTCAACCTGTGGAATTTCCTTTAGTATTTGTTGAAGTGCAGATTTCTTATTGGCATATTCTCTTAATTTCTGTTTATCTGTGAATATTTGAACTCTCCCTCATTTTTTGTATACCAGCTTTGTTGGATAGAGAATTTGTGGCTGGAAGTTTTTTTCTTTTAGTACCTTGACTATGTCATTCCACTGTCTTCTTGCCTCCATAGTTTTAGATGAGAAATCAGCACTTAATCTTATTGTGCTTCCCTGGTAGGTGATGGTTCCCTTTTCTCTTGCTGCCTTGTGTATTTTTCCTTTGTCTTGAGCATTGGATATTTTGATAATTATATGTCTTGGAGTAAGCTTGTTGGGATTTATACTGTTTGGTGTGCACTGTGCTTCCTGGACATGCACATCCATCTCCCTCAATAGGGTTGAGACCTTTTCTGCCATTATTTCCTTCAACAATCCTTCTGTTCCCTTTCCCTTCTCTTCTTCTTCCAGGATTCCTATAATGTGTATGTTTGTGAATTTTATGTTGTTGGTTAAATCCATGAGTCCCTGCTGGATTTTTTTCTATCTTTTTATCTATCTATTCTACTATCTCTTTGATTTCAGATGTACTTCCTTCCACATCACTAATTCCTTCTTCTGCTTGTTCAAATCTGCTGTTATGTGAATTCAGCATCTTTTTGGTTTCTTGGATTGTGCCATTCATCACCATCATATCCGTTATCTTTTCATGTATATTTAAAATTTCTTCAGTATGTTCTCTCAATGTCTTCTTAATATCCTTAATCTCTTCCTTCACTTCATTAATTTTGTCAATGTTATTTCTTTGGACAACTTTGATTAGTTGTTCAATGCTCTGAATCTCCTCCTGGTTTTTAGTTTGATCATTGGAATTGTCCATGTCTTACAGTTTCTCACTATGGTTTGTAATTTTTTGTTGCCCTCTTGTCATCATTTTATCTTGATGGATTTATTCATTTGATTAGCTTCTCTCCCTGCTTTAGAGTTTTATTTAGCTGGTAGTTCTGTTGTGTTAAGTTTTCTCTTTGACACTTTGTTCTTCTTGTATTTCTTTGCTGTTTTCTATGTTCCCTGGAAGGGAAAAGATTAGGGCCAGAGGAATTGAAAGAGGTAAGAAAGGAAAAAGGATAATAGTAATATTGATAAAAGTTAATAGACGTGCCATATCAGACTTAGTAAAGTGAATATTTTCCTCATGTAGGTTGTGTAGAGTAATTTGGGGGGAAAAGTGGAGTATTTCCAATAGAATGGGAAACCAAATAGAGAAAAATATATAGAATGATTTAAAAAGCCAGAATGATGAGGAGAGAGGGAAAGAGTATAGAATGGGCTGAAAGGAAAATTTAATAATAAAAATAAAAAAAGAAAACAGAATAGGCAATATAGAAATCAACACCCATGAAGTTGAGGACAAATGAACAAAGGTGGAATGTAATAACCACAACAGAAAGCAGAAGGTGGAAAGAAGAAGGAAGGAAAAGAGATAGCATTGGTAGACAAAATCACTATACACAGAGAATGGAAAATCAACGAAAAAGAAGCACAGCAAGAAGAAACATGCTAACAGCAACTAATTTTTTAAAAAAGGGGGTGGGGAGGAAAGAGGAAAGAAAAGCAAGAAACAAACAAGCAAAGAAAAAACAAACACACAAGCATGTAGTCAAACAAAGCTAAGGAAGAACAGCATTTCTTCTTGGGCCCTTTTGGAGCCTCTCAGCCTGCATTCATCAATCAATTACTCTGCAGCCTTCTCTCTGCAGGTCTGATGCAGATTTTAGTGATAAAATTAAGTTACAAATTTTTTTTTTTAAGAAATAAGGGACCCAAAGAAGGCCTCTTCTGGACCAACCCCTCTGCTTAGGGGACCTTAAATAGGCTTGTGGAAACTTATCAAAGACTTCCCAATACCTGACCCCCACCAGGGGAGCTGATACTCTGATCCTCAGCATGGAAGTATAAAATTGGCTGGCTCCTCCCCCTCCCAAGCCAAGCTTCTGTGTCCCACGGCTTTTAGGTAAATCAGACTTCCTCAGCAGATTCGCTTCTCCTCTCAGCCTGGCACCACTTCTAGCCACTGGTTTGCTCCCAAAACACTGCAAGGGGGTCCAGGCAGCCAAACTGACAGAAAAAACCCTTCTTGCCCTTTGCCTGGACCCTCCCACTCTTGAAAGCACTCCCTTTCACTGGGTTGCTGGAAGCATGGAGCTTAGCCATCTGCATCCATGATTTCCAGCTGGGGAAAAGAACTCATGAATTTATATTGAGCAATCCACTTCACTGTTCGTTGTCCCCAAAGTTCTCACTCTGCAGGCTCCCAGAACAGAGCACCAGGGCAGGATCCTGTCCCCAATCAGCCATCCTCCATGAGAGAAATGGTGCATGCCCACCTCAACCGATGCCATCTTCCAACAACAAGCCTCCCAAGCCTTTTCTTGCCACATCAGTGTGTGCTCTGTGCTGTCCCCAAAACATATGCATCTTTAAGCCTTGTTCATGATTGAGATCTGTCTTAGTTTGCCAAAGAGTGGTAACAAAGTACCTCAGACTAACCAGTTTAAAGAAGACAATTTATTATCTCATGGTTCTGGACATTAGAAGTCTAAAGTGTCAGTAATGCCATGCATCTTTCTAAAGCCAAGAATCCATTCGATGCCTCTTTCTTGGATTCTGGTGGGAAGCTGTTGATCCATGACATTCCTTGCTTTGTGGTATAACTCATTCTCTGCCTCTCTCTCTTGGTGGAATTCTTGTTCTGGTCAGTCACGCCCCTCTCCTTGTCTCTATCTTACTGTGTTCAAATTTCCTTTCCTTCTAAGGGTCATTTTGAATTAAGGGAACCATCTAATCCAGGTTGGTCTCATATTAACTAATAATATCTTCAAAGATCCTATTTACAAATAAGTTCAGAATCACAAGTCCAGTACTTAAGATATGAAAATGACACTCTGGGGGCAAATTTAATCCATATACAATGTCCTTGAAGAAGGTATTTAGGCCATTTCACAGGTAGCTTGAACTGTTTGTTTTACATCAACTTCTATGACACTACAGAAAAATAAGGAGCATACTAGCACTCCAACATCAATAGGATTTAATTATTATCCACAGAGAAATGGGAATTACCTCTAAAATGAATGCTAATCATGACCATTTCCCTTTGTGACATTTTTGATATTCCCTTAACCAGCTCAATTTCTTTCTTTCCTTCATCCTTTTTATAGACATTTAAGTGAATCTGTTCTTTACGGTAGAATGTTTTTTTCTGTAAATAAGTTTACATAGTTAATACATCAATGATGGGATTCAAATCAAACTCACAAATATTTTCTGGTCCTGGCTATTGTTGTCTGAATAAATGGTTTTCATTTTAATTCTACCAACAAACTTACAAATGTGTTTGTTTTAACACATGTCTATGGAATAGTAGCACAGAATATGTCACTTGAAGTTACAATATTATTTCTCCACTCTACTCCCCAAACAAAACTATATATTCCTACTTACCTCTCAAACTCAGTGACTAGAATCATGGCTAGACACCATTTTTCAGTAATAAAGGATTCCATTTCTGTTTGTGGAATAACCTTTTTCTTGATATCACTGTAAAGTATTCACAGATATTGGCCTCTAGAAGTCTGTGTGACACTGTTCACAGAGAAATGAAATGCATTTTCCCTTTACCTTCCCAATCCTAACCAGTTTATTGTAATAAAGTGCAACTTATCCATGGATATGATTCATGGATGATGTATTAGTTTCACATATACATTATTTAAAGTGTAGTAATTTGTTATAATGAATAACAAATTACTACAAACTTGCTGGCTTAAAACAAGAGAAATTTATTCTCTTTCAATTCTACAGGCCAGAAATCTGAAATCAAAGTGTCACTAGGGTTGGTTCTTTTGGTGATTCTGAGGATGAATCTTTTCCATGCCTCTTTCTTGTCAAATGCAAAGGACAAGGAGAAAGATCTATTGATCTATTTTTGAAGTGCATTGATTCTTTCTTTTGCCATTATAAATTTTCTTTAAATTGCTTATTTTAGTTATTACACATATTTGAGCTAGAAATTACATTTGGTTACCTTTATGGATGGTTTCCATTTTTTGTTATTTTCTAGAAGTTCACATTTTCTGACCACATCATAATCTATGTTTTTGAATATGTTTGTTATAACACTTTAGTGCATTTGTCTATTGATTCCAAATATGTGTCATGTCATGACTGTTTATTATTGACTGTTTTCCACTGAATAAAGGTTGCATTGTCTTGCATCATTGCATATCAAGCAGTTTTTGATTCTTTGCTGACAATAGAAGATGCATATTTCCTTAAAAGATAGTTTTTCTTTTTCAGAAAGCCAGATAATTTACTTTTATAGATGGATTTAAAATATTTATTTTATTCTAGGGCTGTATTAACCCTACTTCTAGGGGACAAATTTTCTTAATTAAATTGTCAGGGTGCCCAGAATTCTCTCTCCACTCTGATTTCCCTCACAACCTTAGGAAACCTTCTTTTTCTTTACTTTTTAATGATGAGCAAGGAGTTTCCAAAATTGAAGATAGAAAGCAAATTTAGCCCTAGCACTATTCTGGAATTCTCTAAGCCTTTAGCATAGATAATATGGACATGTTGCTTATAAACCTGTCATTGAGGTCATGATAATAGTTTAGTGGACTGTGTCTAGGGCATAATTTAGGAATATTAAAAATATTTAACATTTTTGTTATTTGCTGTTTAATATTGGCTGGTGTTATAATTGCTATATTTGGAGGTATAATGGATGAAAGCATTAATTTGGAGAATGTAATGCTCATTTTCAAGTATTTTAGATTGTTATAAATCAAGGAAAGATATACATTAGTTCTTTGCAAAGTTGAGGGCATTGTAATGTGAACCAACAATATCGTATAAATGATTTCCTGGACATCTGAGCTCAATAAATACATTTACAATAATTGACTGTTAATGATTTCCATTAGCATGATAGTTAACAAGGGTTTGAAGGGAAATTTATACAATAATCAATGTGGAATCATTAAAGAATAATCAAAGTCACCTACTTTTTTATAGTCTGTGTTTGAATAATATACCTACAAAATTTGTCAGAATATCATCATGTGCACTGGGAATCCATTTGCAACACAACAGGTCTTTGCCCATTTATATCCTTTCTGTGATCAGGCTATTATTAGGACAATGACAATTTGTGTATCATAAAGTATTGCTCCTCTCAAATTCTTTAAAGAATTTCTCAGGGGTATGATTGCATGGCCCTAGAATGTATGTCACTTGGTAACTGTGTGGAAGGTGGTGCAGTGGGTTTCACTTGTGGGTTAGTACGTTAATATAAACACTTTCACAAATATAGCTGCATTTAATCTGGATGTGTTTGTACATATATTTTGGAAGAAATGCTTCTTTCTCCAGATGTCTTAATTTCCAATTACTGATGTAAACAATTACCAGAAACCTAGTTGCTGGAAATGGAGAAATTTTATTATCTCAAGCACTGGAAGTCAGCAGTCTGAAATCAACTTGTTGACAGGGCTGCATCCTTTCTGGAATCTTCAAGAAATAATCTCTGCCCTTGTTTTTTTTGTTTCTAAAGACTGCCTCCATTCCTTGTCTCATGGTCCCTTCCTCGCATCACTCCAACCTCTTGCTCCATTATCATATTGCTACTGGTGATTTGATTCTCCTGCCTCCACCTTTAAGAATCTTTTTATTATATTGGGCTCACTTGGATAATCCAGGTTAATCTCTTAATTTTAAAATCGATAACTTCATCACATCTGCCAAGTCCATTTTAACATTGAAGGTATGTATTCACAGGAATTAGTTTCAAGAGATTCAGGGGCCATTATTAAGTCTTTTACAGGTGAGTGAGATTATCCCAGAGAGACATAATTATATAGAGGTATATTGTGCTGTAGGTTCCTGGGTAGAGTTCATTCTAGCAAAGGTCCTAGTTGAGCTGGTCTGAATAACTTACAGAGTTTGGGACAATTATTGCTCTGTCTCTAGTAATTATGTTTGATGTCTTTAATTTTTTCAATGGGCAGACTCAATATCACTTCTCCATTGTACTACATATTTCTTGGAATTACAAAAAAAACCACAAAACTATGTTTATTCAATGTAATGTTATACAAATTATGGTTGTTTTAAAAAAAAAACAACATAAGTTTTTAGAACTCTAGACAGTTCGGTGTCTCCAGAGTAAGATTGAATGGCCTGCCATTGGGAGGGACAGCAATAGGACATTCAGAGACATTGCACCAATATTATACTTGGAAAGAGTCCCTTATCGGTTTCTCTTTCAGTTTGGCTGAATTTTCTTGTTCATAGTGTGTTAAAATAGATTGGCGTCTTTTTCTCAGCATTTGTTGAGGAAGTTTTCAATTAGATCAGGGCCATCCTCAGGTCATTATATATAACAACAAAACATTTTTGTCAGTCTGGGAATATGGGCAAGAATGATGTCAGTGAATAATATGTGACAATTTGGAGAAAATCATTAAATTAAAACCCTCAGTATGTGAATATGAAAAGCTAGGATGAACCAGTGATCTCAGAATCTACATCATACAGATGAAAGGAATCTTTTTCAAAATATCAACCTTGAGGATCCAATAGAGAGAGCAAATATATAAGACCTGATTGAAAGAATGTCAGTGAGTAAGGATAGCCCTATTTTTTCTATGGATCCTTGCACCTGCTGAAATTTATTGATCATAGACAGTGTCTTTTTAAATACTTTTTTCTTGGTTTCTTTGTGCTTTCCTTGGGAAAGTGTATAATTACAATTGATATTGATTTGTTCTTTTCTGTATATCAATTGATAGATACATACACCTCCCCTCTCAGGAGTGGGTACGTATGCTTTTGACCTCACTTTTTGAACAAAACTTTTTGCATCCCACTGTTGTATGTTAAAGGACAGGTTTTCATTTTTGTAAATGTAGTATTAAATACAAACTGTATTCTAAGAAAATAAATATCTTTCCCTTCTCCTCTGTACATATGAAGGCTTATATTAAAGTGGCATACTATAAGAAGAAATGAAGTTGTGAAACATGCGACAACATGGATGAAACTAGTGGACATTATGTTGAGTGAAGTAATCCAGACACAAAAGGAGAAATACTATATAATATATTTATAAACTAAATATATTATGAGAAATATAAACTTATTATGTGAAATATGAATATGGGTAGAATTGCATATAAAAGCCCATTTTACTTGGAGCTGAACAAATATAAGTTAATAATACAAAATGTTAATATCAGAAAAAAAAAACATATGAAGTGAAGGAGACAAGACATGGAATACTACATATTTTATGATTCCTTTTATATAAAATGTAAATATAAATCAATTTATGATGATGAAAGGATGTTAGTTGTTATGTAGGTCTGAGGAAGGAATGCTAAGGGGAATGGAGTCTTTTTAGAGTAATGAAATTGTTCTAAAATTTTTGAGATGATGAATGTACAACATTGCAATTATATGAAAAGACATTGATTATACACTTTGGATAGAAAAGCCAGAAACAGCAACTTTGTACAATGGGGAAGCATAGAGAGATTGAGAGATGAGGAATTTCTTTGTTTGAAGGTTTGTCTGTTTTTTCTTTATTATTATTATTGTAATAATGAATATGCTATAATAACAATTGAAGTGATGAGCACACAACTGTGTAATTATAGCAAATACCATTGATTGTACACTTTGGATGAATTGTATGCTTTATTAATATGTATCAATAAAACTGATTTGTTTAAAAAATGGTATACTATATTTTTGGTAATTTTTGTCTCTTCAAAAATCACATAATTTTTCAGTTTAATGAATTAAAATATAACTATATTCAGTATATGTAGTCTTTCCAAAGGTGTCACATAAGCATATCTTGATGTAAAATATGTGTCACTGGAGTGTCACAGACTGTAAAATCCCAGACATGGAGTCTGAGGAAAATGAAATTGCACCTTGATTTTACCTCATACTAGCATTATTTAACCCCTATGAACTTCAATTTAGCTATTTGTAAAGATTAAATTAAACACCTTTATAAATTAAGACATATGGGAAATAATGAGTCTCCAGTGATTTCTTAAGTGTCAGCTGCTTTATTCATTGTCATTGTAA
This sequence comes from Cabassous unicinctus, assembly GCA_029593785.1. NCBI lineage: Eukaryota > Metazoa > Chordata > Mammalia > Cingulata > Chlamyphoridae > Cabassous > Cabassous unicinctus. The sequence goes on from JAQZBX010041347.1 coordinate 21,065, forward strand.
TGCCAAGAGGAACACTGTTACCAATTTTATTGCTTCATGATTGAAAGCTCCTCTTAAATATCAAAACCACTGTCCCAAGAATATTCTTCTTCCCTGATTTTTTGTTAAAGTAAAAAATAAAAGCAACATGAAAAAGTGCCAGGAATCCAAATGGTTCTCAAAACCTGTAATTGGATTGGGCAATATCCACAACTGCTCAATTCAGAAATTACATTAAGATGAATTCATTGATTTTGTTTGTTTTGTTTTATTAAAGCTTAATTAGATATGAAGTCAATTTTTTTTCCTGAAAATGTGTTATATTCTCTTACTGAGAAACATAATTATGATAAAGCTTTTGTGCAAGGAAGGGAAATCATACAAAGATAAGCATATATCTAAGGGACAAATGATTTTCATGGAAAATCTACATTACTCTACATTAGTAAGTCTCACTATTTCTTTGAGAACAATGCAATTTTCCTGATTAAGTCATTGAAAGCTTGTTTTACTTGCTTGTTCCTCAGGGTGTAGATGAAGGGGTTCAGCATGGGAGCAGTGGAAGTAGTTAACACTGTCATCCCCTTATTAACATCTACTGAATCCTTTGATGAAGGTTTAACATAGATAAAGATGCAGCTGCCATAGGTGATGGAGACCACAAACATGTGGGAAGAACATGAAGAAAATGCATTTTTCCTTTACTGGGCAGAAGGGAATCATAGAATGGCCTTGACGATGTATATATAGGATAGAAGTACACATACAAGGGTCATGATAAACGTCAACACAGCACAGATGATGACCATCTGCTCTATGAGCCATGTATCTGAGAATAAGATCTTTAGGAGGGGGTATATATCACAAGCAAAATGGTCAATGACATTAGAGTCACAGAAGTCCAGATATAGGCCTATGCTATATGGTGGGAGTAGAATCAACAATCCAGCTTTCGAGCAACAAAGGACTAGTCCTTAACAGACCCTGTTGTTCATGATGGTCACATAATGTAGGGGTTTGCATATGGCTAGAAAGTGGTCATAGAACATTGTGGCCAGGAGGAAAAATTCTGTCACAGCAAAGAGGTCAGTAAAAAAATTTTATTTTATTTTATTTTATTTTATTTTTTATTTTTTTTATTTGTTTACATAAATGTTATTATATATATATATACATTTTATAAAGGTGCCTAGATTACCCAAATATTACTCAGAAACTACAGGGATTCCCATGCTCCCCACCACCCACACCCCCAAAAACACCCCACACATCCATTCCCCATCCGTGTGGTATTACACCCGCAATGGATATACACATCCTGGGGCCTTGCCACCGA
>JAQZBX010041348.1:0-22375 GCA_029593785.1 Cabassous unicinctus
GGGTGGATGAGGCGGAGTTTAAGCGCAGGTCTCCCTTGAAGGGCAAGTTGTGAAATGTCAACATAATTATGAAAATGCAAACACAGGAACATTTGCTTATGGGTGCTAATGGTTTTTAATGAAGGTAATCAGCTAAATCAAATTATTGCTTCTACAATAGATGTGTAAACAGAACTTAATGAATTTGTTGATTGCTCTTGCCTGCTAAAAAGACATTATAGTAGTTCATCTAGCATGGATGCCCGTATCTGGGCTCCCTCCCTTGGTTGGGCAACACACACAGACATACACACAGACACACAGAGACACACACAGAGATACACACAGACACACACACATAGAGATAGCTAGACAGACACACACAGACACATACAGACACACACTGATACACAGACACACTGACACACAAAGACACACACAGAGACACACAGACTGACACACAGACACACAAAGACACACAGACACACACACACAGATAGCTAGACAGACACACACAGACACACTGACACACAAAGACACACACAGAGACACATAGACTGATACACAGACACACACAGACACACACACTGGGAGCTCCCCAAGGCGGTTAATGTATCTCTCCCATCAGCTCAGAGGATCTCAGAGGGCGGGACCCTTGTGCTTTTACTTCTTGTGTTTTGGGTTTTGCTCTCCTGTGCTGTTTGTGGTTGTTGCCCCGGAGCCATCCCGGGGCTACAGGACTGAGGGGATGGAGACCATCTGGGAAAGGACGGAAGAGTAAGTGCCGTGTGCCAGCACTTCTGCATCTAGGAATTTCCTGAACCCCACAAGGACCGCTCTTGCTGTGGGTTTGCAGCGCAGGACGCCCCGGCTCAGTGGAAGGAGGTGGTGGCGCTCGCACAGCCAGGCTTGGAACCAAGTTCTGACGCCATGGCCCACAGTCTTCTCTTACCAGAGGAGTGAGGGGAAGCCAGAGACAGGCCCCACCAGCTGGAGGGCCCAGAGAGGGCATCCCCAGCATGAGGAGGTGGGGGCCCCCTGGGGGGGAAGAGGGCATTGGGGAGCCAGTCAGGAACGTGGGTTCTTTGTGAACCCAAGGCTCATTGCCGGGTTATTTGTGAGCCAGAAGACATTTTCCCATCTCATGAGACACATGGACAGCAATGCTGTCTCCCAATGCTGTCTCCACTTAGGAACGTGTTGGAGTAGAAAGCCTGGGGGCTGGCTCCAGAGGCGTGCTTGCTGCACCCCTCTGTCCTGAAACCCACAGCGGTCTCAGTCGGGTGGGTTTCTCCCACAGTGCTGGGGCCAGGGGGCTGCCCCTATGTCCAATGAATAAAACAAAGAGCCGGGGCAGGGGTTGGGGTGGGGGCCGGGTGGGGACTGAGGTGCACAGCAAGCAGGCACTCCCCAGAGACAGCGCAGCCAAACAACCTCCAAGATACCATCAGGCAGTTACACCGCAAATGCTGCCTCTGGTTGGGGCAGGGACAGGAGCCGCTGCCTTCTCTCACCTGGGGCTTGCAGTTGGGAACAATAGTCAGACAAAGGGAGGGAGGGCTTGTGAGCTGAAAGCACCTCGGGCCCTGGCTGGATTCTCCCGGCAAACCAAGCAGCCTGAGAGGCCCTAGGGTCTCATTCGTGGTCTGGAGCTGGGGAGAAACAGAGGGAGAGATCCCCGCCTCTGCCCTAGTCCCACGGAGGAGACACGGTCCCTGCCATCTGACTCCTGAGCCAGTGGAAAATAGCCCCACTATGCAACAGTCTTGGGGTGCCAGGTCTTATTTGGGGAACCGTACTTCCTGCACTCTGAGTCTTGGAGCCTGCAATTAGAGAGGCACCATGTTCCCCAATAGGACACCTGAGTTTGGGAGCCTTTACTAAAAGACCGAAAGGGAGGGCCAAGTGGTGGGAGGAGGGGAGTAGCAGAGCAGGGAAGTATAAGAGGGGCTTTGGGCTCCCTGCCCCCCACCCCAGGTAAGGGGGAGTGGAGATAGCCCCACACCAGGGGCAGAATGCTGTATAATGCAGATGGAGGTAGCCTGGACACTGTGCCCACGACTCCTCAACAGAGTCTTCGTGAAGAAGAGAGCTCTTCTCCAGAGAACTTGGCCATGACTTCAGGGTGCCTGGGCAGGCATGGTGGAGCTCTTTGGTAACTTCAAAATTCCTTCCCAGAAGGAACAGGTCTCTTCCCGAGTTGACCCTGGTGATTTAGAAGCAGGAAACTGAAAAACAAGCATGTCATGGACCCAGCCCTAGGACAGGGGTTACCACGAGGGCGGAAGAGTCGGGCCTGAGGAAGGAAGAGTGCAGCCTCCTTCCCAGTCCCTGGCCCCAGCCAGGAGTGGTTCCACCCTCTCTGGAACACACATCACATAGTGTACATTCCTCTACTGGCCTAGTGTGTAGTAATTAGACACACACCTCCTTCACTACATAATGAGCTGCTTGAGTGCAGGGATGATATGTCTGACTCAGAGTGAATGCCCAGAATTTGTTGTGGAGATGGATGGGAGAATAGAAGAATACACGGATGGATGGATGCATGCATGGATGAATGGGTGAATGGGTGGGTGGACGGATGGACGGATGGACAGATGGACAGATGGGTGGATGGATGGATGGGTGGGTAGGTGGGTGGATGGATGGGTGGGTGGATGGATGGATGGATGGATGGGTGAGTGGGTGCATACCACATCCACCAACACCTCCATTGGCCACAATGTGGCTTGCCTTATTCTTCTACTGGAGTTGTATCAGCTTTTTTTCCTTCTAGCACCAAGCAGCTGATCCACACATCCATATAGGTGTCCTCACCCTGCAAAATTCCCTTCTCAGAAGTGAATTAGAGGCCAGAGCCTATTTCCCCTCCACCTGCCAAAACTCACTCAGTATTGTGGTCATACCAGAGAACATCCAGAGCCCTATTGGAATATGGGCAAGGAAGTGGAGAGGTCAGAGTCAGAACTGGTGGAATAATGGGAAGGATTCCAGATAAAAGTGAGACAGAGTCCCCTAAACCCCCCTCAGTCCTGACCTGACCCCCAGAGAGAGAGAAGGCCATTCTAAAGGAGGGGTCAGTGCTTCAAAGCTCCCAGCACTCCCCACACCCAAACCCCCTCTAACCATGAGGTGGAACCTCCAATAATGGGGTGGAATCGTGAACTAGAGTTACCCCAAAGCTAACCCAAAACCAACCCCAATATAACAACAGGTTAACAAACACTTTCATAGCAATTATCATGTGCTGGGCACCAGTCCAAGAGCTTGACATATATTCACTCATCTAAACCTCACAACAACCCTATGAGGTAAGGACTCTTGTTATCCTCATTTTACAAATGAGGCTTCCAAGGCACAGAGATATTGTAGAACTTGCTCAAAGTCACACAGCTAATAAATGGCAGACCAGTGACTTGAACTCAGAAAACCTGGATCCCCAGTCTTTGCTCTTAGCCAGTAGATCATGCTGCCCAATTTGCAGCTGTACTCTGAACTCAAATCCCAACCTAACCCTAATGCCACCTTTCTCAATGTATTCCTAACTCCTTCCCCAAGTCTAATTCACCTTTATGCCCTGACTGTACCAGTAATAGAATCCTCTAGAGAGAAATTCCATTGCCAGGTAAATGGTACCAGAAGGAGAAAACCCAACAAATTTAGAATGTAGGACATTGCACAGGACCACTGGCCTGGCCTCTGCAACAAGTCAATGGTATGAGAAAGAAATAGAGAAAAAGGAAGGGAGAAGCATTGCAGAGTCAGAGGTTATCATCACAAGCGAATGTGAGGCATGGAGCCTATTTGGATCCTGGCTGGTTTGAATAAATCAACCCTAAAAAGACATTTTTGAGACAATGGAGGTTGTTTGATAATGGGCTGAATATTAGACAACACCCACAAGGAACTAGTGTCAATTTTGTTAGGAGGGATAATGGCAATGCGGTAGAGTAAGGAAATGTTTGCAACACTGACGCATTCAGGAGTGAAATGGCATGGTGTCTGAGATTTGCTTTAAATTATGTCAACAGAGAAACACAAAAGGATGTGGAAAGGATAGAAGCAGCAAACGTAGGGAAATACTGAGAATTGACAGCGGCTCATGGGTGTCTGGGATGTGGAGGGCTGTTGGTCCAGGCCCCGCAAGCAGCAGATGCCAAGGTGGACTTAGAGGTGCAAGGGTTTGGAGAAAACACCAGTGAGGCAGAGCTAGAGAAGGAGGTCACAGGTTGGGAGAGCTGCCAGGCTAAATGCCAGAGGGATAGAAGATGGGGTACAAGGATTCCAGACTGCTGTGCAGCCCCTGGGGTCCAGGGACAGTTGGGCGAAGCCTTGGGGAGGCCCCTGTCTCCCCCATGACCAGCCCTGGCTGAGTCTCCTCAAGTGCAGCTGGGCCCAAGAGTGGTCACACCCTCCACAAGTAGGTCCACATGGCCCCTTCCTTAAACTAGTCTCTCTACTTTGAAGTATGTTTGACGTTTTTCTCTATGAATGTCAAAAGGGAAAAAGGATGGAGAGAGAAGAAAAGTCTAGAGAAGAAGAAGCTTATAACCGTTCTCAGCAACGTTTGGACAAGCCCGGTACAGACCGATGGACACCAGCAGCCTACGCACAGTCCACCCCATTTTAATACTACGAGTTTGTATAATAACTACCCAGTTTCCAAATCACTTCTATGCCTCCCCGTCGAACCCTCACACCTACTTCAAGAGATGGGGAGGGCAGGTACTTGGGTGTCATTAAGCTTCCCGGACAGATGAGGAAATTTTGCTGTGTACCTGGCCTCACTTTGGTTAGGAGACTTGCCCAAGTCTTCCAGCTGCTCGGGAGTCAGGTGAGAAGGTTGGGCTGGATTCTTGGTTCCGGGGCTTTCTGCAGCCCTTCCGTGCCCACACTCCGGGCGCTATGACTCACACTGTGAACTGGGTCCCTCCAGACCTACATGGAATTGCCTTCAAGGCTGTGCCAAAGCGCCCCAGGAAGAAAGAGAGCTTGCTTTATAAGAGGATGGGGAGGGTTCAAAGGTCAGCCTGCAGAGGGGAAGAGTTCAAGCTCCATCTGAGGTCAGGACAGGGTCACCCTGAGGTCAGGGGGAAGGGACTGGCTTGGTCGGGCTCACTGCGGCCTTCTCCACTGCTCTAGCCAGCCCCTGGGGGTGACCATGTTGCCCCCTCCAGCCCTTTTGCACCTAGGTCTCAGCTGAGATGGATTCTTCGGGAAGATTTCGCAAGCCAGCTGCCAGGGTCGAACCCACTGACAGCAGGAATGAGTATCCCCACCCATTGCTACAGATTTAATTATAGAGCTTGCCACAAGTGGCCACCTTCCGCCCCCACGCGGGGCCAGGGCCGGGCAGGTCTGTGCCCCACATCCGAGGATGTGCATCCAAGGGAGAGCAGCCGGGGACTGCCACCAGACTCTGGCTAAAGTGACCAGGTTGCTCCATTTTGTCAGACTGCCTCTCGCTCCCCTCTCTGTGCCCACCCTCAGCACCCCTACTCAGCCTGATCCCTTCATTCACCCTGAAAGGGAAGGTCTGGATTTCCTACCATTCTGTGAAAGGAGCCTGGAGAGGCAGTGCTTAACCCTAAGAGAGGACACGCCACCGGGAAGACGGCTGGCACCGCGGCCACCAAATGTGGAGATTGTTCCTGACCACGGGATCCTCCCGGTGCCCCCCATAAGCAAGGTCCAACCAGGCGATGGCAGGAGAAACTCTTTCCCTTCTTTCGTATCTGGGTACCTTGTAACCAAGCCTTTAGAATGGGCCCCCTCAGCTGTCTGAGAGAAAGTGCTTAGGTGCTGCTGAATCGGTGGGCAGGGACTGCTCTTCCTCGGGCCAGGTCATGCCCACTCCCCACCGTCTCCCTCACGCCCACACCTCTCCACCAGCCCTGGGAACGCACCTCAGAAAAGCCTAGCAAATCCATCCCGCCTCTCCACCGCACTGCCCTGGCTGTGGGGTGGACCTGGCAGGTGCTACCTACCTCTTCTCCACTTGGGCAAGACAGCACCTCAAGCCAGCATCCCCCAGCAATAGGTCTAACTGGCCTACCGACTGCATCCCGTGGGCCAAATCCAGCCCATGTGATTTCCTGTAGGCCCCACAAGCTGAGAGTGGTGTTTACAGGGGATTATTGGCCATCAGTTTGGTAGGGACCACTAACTGTGAACCCCAATTAAGCAAAACCATAATCCTCCCCCCAAATTCCATTCTTTGCCTTAGTAGAACTGTGTTAGTTTTTTAATGGACTGTAATTCATAGGGCAATTATAATATTCCAACTGTAGCAAATATAACACCCTAATGCAAAGTGTCAAGAATGGGGAGGGGTATATAGGAACTCTGTTTTTCTGCATTATTTTTCTGTAAACCTACAATTTCTCTTTAAAAAAAAAAGAAACTGGGGAGTGGATGTAGCACAAGTAGTTGAGCGCCTGCTTCCCATGTACAAGGCCCCAGCTTCAATCCCTGGTACCTCCTAAAAACAAACAAATGAAAAACCAACTCTCATTGGGGAGCAGATGTAGCTCAGTGGTTGAGTGCCTGCTTCCCATGTACAAGGTCCTGGGTCTAATCCATGGTACCTCCTAAAAACAAAACAAAACAAAACAAAAAACTACCAGGACCAGTTTCAGAACTGAGTTTTATTTAATCTTTAAAAAACATAGATAATTTCAAGTTTCTTAAACAATTCAGGCCATTGAAAAATAAAAAAATAATTTTTTGAAGCCAGAATAACTTTAATATCTAAGCAAATAAACAGTACAAATAAACCCATAACTTGTCTCTCATTTATGACCATAGATGCAAAAATTCTAAATAAAATAATAATCAAAATGTAGCAAACATTAAAAACAAAACAAAACACTTTGACCAAGTAGGGTATATTCCAAGAATGCAAAGGTGATTTAACATTAAGAAATCTGTAAGCATAATCCTTTTCACCAAAATATTAAAAGAGGACCAAACTAGAAATTGCTGAAATTGTTTTGTTAAAATACAGCAGTTATTCCCAATAAAAAGTCTAAATGAAATAGCCATAGAAAACAAAAAATAAAAAAAGTACTCAATATTATTATAATATATTAAATTTCATCAATAAAAAATGTGTGGAAATTTATTTTCTCTCTTGTTTTATATTTACCTATAATATCCTCAATTTTTCCTTTTGGTTTGCAAGTTTAAACTATTTATTATTTCACCCTTTACATAAAGTTTGCAGACTGCTGATCTAAACTGCTGATATACAGACATTCAAGTAAGTCCCTTGGCCAGTAGCTACCCCCTGTCCAGGCCCAACCCAGCCAGACTACCTGGGTTCAAATCCCAGCCCTTCCCTTTACCACCTTGGGTAAGGTGATATACTTTTTGTGCCTCAGTTTCCTCATCTGTAAAATGGGGATAATAATAGTTTCCTCCTCAATATTATGAGGATGAGTGAGTTAATATTTATAAAGTACTTAAAACAGTGCCTGGCACATGATAAGTGTACATGTTCGATAAATAAATAAAACCTCCTCCTGTCCAGTACAGCCTTGAACACTCCATTATCAACCCATCTCCACGGAGCTTCCTTCTTTCACTGAACCCCTATATTTGTAGATCTTATCTCTGGCACACAATGAGAGCTCTGTATTCTCTCTGCTCTGTTCCCTGCAAGCTCCTTGAGGGCAGGGATAATGTCATCTCTTCCTTATTGCCCAGATGATTACGGAGATGAGGGAAAGAGAAGTGATATTCAACAACTACTTGAATCAAAAAGAGCTTTCTTAACTGAAAAGTAAGAGGAATAGTCATAAAGGAAAATATTTTAAATTTGGTTGCTCAGAGTCTTTATGTAAAAAATAGCAAGCAGAATATAAAGGTAAACAGAAAACATGAAGACAATTTTTGAAACAAATATGACCAGTAAAGGGAGGGTTAATGCCCATGATAAAAAAAAAGAGTTCTTGCAAATCAATAAGGAAAAAAGTGAGAACCAAAATAGATAAATGGGAAAGAGATGTGAATAGGAAAAAGTGGAAATACAAATGGCTAACAAACAAGCCAAAATGTTAATAATCATTAATACTCCACAAATGCAAATCAAACAAATGAAAAAGACAATTAAATTAAATTTTAATTGTGCATTAAAGTAATAAATAGTTTTTACAATAAGAGTTTCCAGGCAAGGAAACAGGAAAATTAACATTGTTGGTAAGAGTGTGAATTGATCATCTCAGTGAATTTGGCAACGTGCATTAAAGGCCTTTTAAAAAATTCTTTACCTTTTTACCCAGTAGTGTGACTTCTGGGAATTTACTCCAAGGAAATCATCTGATAGGTGGATAAAGATTTATGCACAGTGTTGTGGAAAATTGGAAACAACTCACAAGTCTAACAGTAGGGGATTGGTTTAGTAAATTATGGTCCACCCATATTGCTAGTAGATTATGTAAACAATTAAAATCATGTTTACAAGAGTATTTTATGATATGAGGTGCAAAATTGTACGAGAGGTTCTATTTCAAGTATGTTTAAGTGCCTAGAAAAGAGACGGGAAGAAAATATTGACGATGCCCCACCTTCCTGGACAGTACAGGCAGCTGAGCCTACACGTCTGCCGTGCGTGTGTCGGTCTTTGTGTGGTGGTCTCCTGTGCACTGGGGTTGGGTTACATCTGTGGTTGTGTGGGAGAACGTCTGCGTTTGTGGACTTGGGTGTGAAAGCACATACCTGGGTACATTCCAAGCAGGGTCATGACTATCCCACGTATGAATCTGTGTTTAAGCAAAGCAATTAGGAAATGACATGGACATTCCTCAGACCCCAAGCTGGCCCTCACCAAGCACTGGCACACCCAAGTCGGGGGTCCAGCAGCCCTCAGGGGACCACAATTAGAGCTGGTCCGGGTCTCGCCAGGTCTGATGAAAGATGATTTTGGAGACCCGGAGGACCTAGGAAAAGTGGATTATTTCCCAAGGTCCTGGAAGGCCAAGGTCTCCGTGGCCGAGGACTCACCCTGACCCAGTTTGAGCACTGCCCATTTGCGGGACCTGCAGAGAGAAAGCCCACCTGCCTCCCCAGTTTAAGGGGAGCTGGCTCCTTCCACCAGGTCACCCACTGAGTCATAGCATTGGCCCCAGCTCCCCAGGCCTGAGGCCCCTCTCTGTTCCCATTCCCACAAAGGGGCTGTGGGGTGCGGGGATTTTCCACTGAGGAGTGCTTGCACGATTGTCATCTCTGCCAGAGCTCCACCCCCTGGCCTGGTTGGCGATAAGTGGGCCCCACCTGCTCCCCTCGCCCCAGGAGCAGGCAGGGGCAGGGCGTAGGGGGTGGTGTGCTACCATCCTATCTGGAGCAGCCGGCCCAGATCAGGGGTGTGGACCTCCTGGGACACCCAGTGCCTTCCCTGAGCCAGGGCCCCACCAGCTGACCCAGAATCGAACCCTGACCTTGGGCACCTGGCCTGTCTGTTCCCTGTCTGAGGCCCACCCTCCTGCAACCAGGTCATCTTGTCCATCCCTCTGCCTCCAAGCTTGGCTGATGTTCAACTTGAGCACCTACTCAGCCCCCGGGGAGCTCCCTCGGAGGCAGGCCCAGCCACCCCTGGGTCCTGAGTCACAGGCACCCCTCCTGAGAAACGATGAAGGGATGCCTTAGCCGGGCCAGCCGAGGGGGAGCGGAGAGCCTTAAGAGACTGGAGGCGGGGGCAACAGGGAGAGAGGCCGCAGGAGCTGCAGGCCCTTCCTGCCTAGCAAGAAGAGAGAACTCACACATTCCAACGAGAGCAACTGTTGAGCTCCTACTGCATGCCAGGAACATAGCAGCCACTGGGCACTCACAGCACCACTGCCTTCCCGGAACCTGTAGCCTAGATGGGAAGACGAGATCAATGAAAGAAAAGTAACAGCACACCTGTGTCAAGGGCTTTAAACCAAAGGTCATGGCACCAGGGGAGCCCATGTGGGGAGAGCTATTGCCTCCCCCACACCAAGGGCCCACAGGCCTGGCTTCCCAGCACTTCACCCTCCAGAGTCACCCTCCAGGTTCTCCAAAGCCCCTGGAGTTGGCACAAGCCTGGAGCCAGAGCTCTCCCAGTGCCGGCAAGATGCTCACGGGGTGCCCCCAGGCCCCCTGTGTCACATTGAAGGACTTCTACCAATCCCCAATGTCAGAGACAAAATACAAGTGATATGAAAACAGTACAGAATGGAGGAGGGGCAGCTACAGAGAGGAGGGCCTGAGTGAGAGCATCTGGGAGACAGGCGTTCACAAGGTCCTGAGCCCAGGCAGGGGGACAGCACGGGGACGGCCGTGGCGGAGGAGCGCATGGAGCAAGGCAGGGCATGACAGGCTGCAGGGTGGGTACAGGGTGGGGGGCATCATGGGAGACGAGGCCGGGGTCCATGGGAGGCCTCTGGTTCCTATGCTAAGTGTGCTGGGAAGCCACTGAAGGAATCCTAGCCAAGGGTGGCATGATGAATTTTACCTCTGGCTTTTGTGTGGAGAACCAGTGGGAGGCCAGCAGAGGGGAGCAGGGGACACTTGGGGGGCTCTGGCAGCAGGTGAGACGCTCTGAGGCCCTGAGTAGGAGGCAGTGGAGGCTGGTAGGGGAGGCAGAGTTGGGGGAGGGGCAGGAGGTAGCAGCCCTGGGGCTGAGGGTGTGTAGGAATCAGGACATGGAAGTGGGCATGAAGGAATGGGGCAGAGGGACAGACACCCCCCAGGGGGATTTCACCTCCACAGCCTCCACTCCCAGCATCCGCCCTGTGGGTTGGGATTGAGTGAAGTTTCAAAAGCCAAGATTCTCAACCTGGGGCCCCTCAACCCTTTGGAGATTCACACATAGGACAGTGAAGGCTTGGGAATTGGATGGAAAAAAATTACACCTTTACTTTCACTAACCCCTAACTGGATTTCCTTTCCATTACAAATGTAAACAGCAAACCACAGAAGCACACAAAAGTACCTGTGACTTTGTCACCAATAGAAATCAGATATTTTAATATCACTTTATAGTTGGGAAGATATCCTGATGCATCCTAAATGCTTATCACTACACTGAAATCACAATAATTGTTAGACCTGCTGCTCAATCTTGTTATTTAAAGCACTGCTAAGAATCATATATACTTACCATATCACATTTTAGGAGCCATGGCGTTGCCAGCTGATGGCTTAGTGGTTCCCCCAAGCAGCCTCCATCCCACCAGCCACTCTCCTCAGAAAAGAACAAGGCATCTGGTCAACCCAGGAAGGCTAATAATTCAGCGTCCCAATAAACCATTAAGGAATTTTTTTGTTTAGCTTTTATTTAGTGGAAATGGGGAGAAACAGATTTTTAACTAGTATAAATTGCAGACCTTTTTCTTTATGTTCAAAATAATTGACTTGCAGTAAATGCAACATATTCTTTTAATTTACTTGAAATTGACTTTAATTCACAATTTTCCCATTATTTATAACTGGCCACTGATGGTCACACCCTTTAGTTTACAGGCAAATCATTACTAAGCCTTATTCATGATATAGTTTAAAACTGTTTTTATTCTGCCTCGTGGTCATGCACTGCCCGATCCTCAAGTTCTTGGTCTTTGTTTTCCATAAACTGGACCTGTTTTTGAGAGCCATGCCAAAGAGTTTAAATGTTATGTAAGAAAACAGCTCAATCCCCCAGTAAAGAGTTCTGCTTGTACCAGGCATACTTTGATTGCAGGATTTCACTTGATTGAAAGTTTGGACTCCGGGTCTCAGGTGGGAGCTGTGGCGTGTTATAGCATCACGCAAGGTGCTCGTGCTTATTGCAGAAATAAACAATCGAGATAGACTGACACAATGTTTTTAATGCCACTTGAGGGCACACTTTCAGTGGGAGTGGGGCTAATTTGCATTGTGCCCATATGTAAGGGTCTCAGATGGAAACCTGGGTTAGGTGGCACCATATTTCCAGCTCAACTCTTCTGTGCCCTTTATAGGCTGGCTACCTGAAAGGTGCCCAGGTTGGCATTTTTCCCCCAGTTCTTCTTGCCAAGGGGAACTGGGCCCCAAGACTCCCTTTCACAGTCCCCCTAAATCAGCTCCTACATTCCCTATACAGGGAAGTTCAAGAACCACCAGGAGACTTAAATGAGGGCTACTATAGACCTAGCTGTTGGGGCATCATTGAAACATGAGGACAGATTATTGTGGAGCCTTCAAATGGCCACTGTCCTCCCACAGCACAGGAGTGAAGGGCCCTGAGGTACCCAGGGGGTTGCAGGCAGCCCTCTTCTTCTCTGCTCCCCCCTACTCCACCACCACCCACCCAGGGAGCAAAGTGTTTGATTACCTCATTCACAGTGAATGGGTTTCTACAATCAGGGGATTTGCCTTAGTCTAGAAGGGTGAAGCAACACAGCTAGAATTCCAAGCACCAAAAATAATGGACAGGAGCTACTTGGAGAGACTTTCTGACAAGTCTCGAATCTCACCCATCCCTCCTTGGCCAAGGGGTTGGCCCTTCTCCTGAGCCCCGATCCCCCTTGGGGAAGTCTCTGGGCTTCCTAACATCCCACAGTCTGTCATCCTGAGCTGCCCCATGCCCTGTTCCCTGGAAGAAAGGGCATGACCCAGGAAGTCTTAAGCTTCCCTTCTGAAGTACAGGCTATGCCAGGAAGGAAGAGCCAGCAGGGGCTGAGGAACCAGCAGAGTTAACTTAGGAAGGTTTTCTGGGGAAACAGGCAGCAGTCCTCAGCCCCTCACCAGCACTGCCCACCGGCATACAGAAACTTCTAGAATCTGACCCTTCCTCTCCACCCTGTACACACATCCTATGTTTCTGGCCCCTGGAATACAAATTCATTCCATTCCTCTGGCTCATTTCCCTGCACAGAATGCCTTCTATCCAGCTTGCTTCTTCTCTGAAATCCTGATGGCTTCCACAGAGTTGTTGCTAAGCACCTAGCCCACCTGAGCCTTCTCCTACAGCTACTCTCCAGAACTTTCTGCACAGTCATCTGCAAGATTGTTCTTCGATGTCCCATTATCACCTCCTTCTCTCATCACCTGCAGTACAAGACAAATGGACAGATTTCCCCAAGGTCACAATGTGCTTCCCTGAAGCAGAGAACTGGAGCCAAGACTTGACAAATGATGGCCAAGTGAGAGGAAAGGTGAAAGCTCCTGGAATCAGACAAGCTGGGTTTGCACCCTGGCCCTCCAGACTACTAGCTGGGCATTCTCGAACCAGCCCCTTTCCCCTCTCTGAGACTCCGTTTTCTCATCTGCAAAATAGGACTATCTGAAAGCGCTTTGTAAACTGCAAACTATGAAACACCTGAATGGAGATCAATTCGCAGGAATTGCCGGCCAGATGGAGAGAGACAAGGGAGTTAATTCCAGGCCATAGCAAGGATTTGGGGCAGGTGTGGGTGGCTGCCTGCCTCACCTATGCACAGGACCAGCCCTGCGCCAGAGTTCCCATTCTCTCCCCCAGAATCCAGGGATTTGCCTAACAGGCAGCTCTCGCCTGGAAAGAAAGTGACTCAGGCCTCCAAGGAGAACCGGAATGAATCAGGGAGGCAGGGACTGAGTGTAGGGCCCCCACCCAGGGGCCTGGGGCTCTCCCAGCAGGAAGAGCATGAGCCGTCCCCACCGCTCACTGGGTGAGAGGGCAATCCTGCCGAAATGCGCCCGGCCAGCCAGTGGGGCACTGTGATAATCACCAGCACGCTCGCTGCCACATTCCAGACCTGTCAGGGCGCTTTCACAAGTGCTATCTTGTCATGCACGAATCTCCGAGCCTGGAGTCCAGGGAACCTGGGCTCTAGCTCTGCTGCTTGCCCTCGGTGTGGCCCCAGGCAAGTCACGTGGGCCTCCCGTTGCCTTCTGTGTTCCAGGCGAGGTGGACTCGGGCAGCCCCAAGGCCCTTTCTGTCCTGGCTGTCAGCAGGAGGCAGTGGAGGAAGGAGCCAGGAGCTCCTCGGCGACCCCTGCAGGGTTCGAGTCCCAGCCCTGCCTTTCACAAGTGTGCGGTCTGACCTCTCCCAGAGGGCCCTTCTCGCTCTCACAGTCAGTGGGATGCTCCGACTTAAACCCTCAGCCTGGACCTGGACCCCAGACACATGCATCCAGCCTCAGCAGCTGTACTTGAGGCGCTCAACAGGCAGCTCACACTCGACGTGCCCGGGACTGAACTCCGAGCTTCCCCCCCAAAAAACCCTTTCAACCTGTATCTCGGTAAATGGCCACTCCCTCCTCCTGGCTGTTCAGGCTAAAACTTTTGACTCCTCTCTTTTTCCTCCACCCCACATCCAACCCATCAGCAAATCCTGTCTCTACCTCCAAGCAGGCCCAGCATCCCACCCCTCCTACGGCCGCCTCTGCTCCCTCTCTGGTCCGGAGCAGTCTTCTCCCTCCTCCTCGCCCTTGCCCTCCTCAGCTCTCCACTCAGCAGAAACGCAGGCCAGGTCCCTCCTTGCTCCAAGTCCTGCCACGGCTGCCCACTGGTCTCAAAGCAAAAGCCCACGCCCTGATAATGCAGCCATCCTCCTAACAACTTGGTTTGGGGGGGAGAAGAAAAATCCTAACAGTGGCCGGGAGGGCATCGGCCCTGTCCTCCCCTCCCTCACCTCTCTGCCCTCCTGTCCTTCTCCTCCCCCTTCTTCCTCCACTCCAGCCACACTCACCTGCCTTAGACTGGCTGCCCCTCAGGGAGATGTGTGCCCTGTCTCCCAGGTCTCCACGTGGGTTCCTCCCTCACCTGCTGCAAGTCTCGGCTGAAATGAGGCCTTCCCTGACCAGCCTGTTTAAATTGCAACCCCACCCCCTCGCCCCCAGCATCTCCAATCTGCTTTATGCGCCTTTATTTTTCTCCCTACTGCACATAACCTTCTAACATTCTATATAATTTATTATTGATTATGTTTCCTGTTTTCAGTCTCCCTCTCCCTCTAGAATGCCAGCTCCAGGTGCGCCAAGATCACATCTGATTTGTTCGCTGATATGTCCTGAACAACTGGTGCCAAGCGTACACTCCAAAACACATGTGGAACGAATGAGAGTCGTTAGATTGTAATGGTTGAGAGCACTTTGTAATCAGGTTAGGTTGAAATCCCAGCCCTACCATTTCCTAACTGTATGACATAACCTCTTTGTGCCTCAGTTTCCTTATGTGTAAAATTAAACTCATAATGGCACCTGACTCACCGGGTGGTTGTGTGGATTAATAAGACAAAACGTGGGAGGCACTCTGCTCCGTGGGTGGCACACGATATGTGCTCAGTGTGGGTGGACTGTGACCCCACACGACCTCCTGGGAAGCAGGTGGCTCAGGACCCACTGAGCCCAGACCCTCCTGGGAAACTGGCTTCAGCTCCCCAGGCAGTTCCTCTTGCTCCCCCAGGCTGAGAAGCAGGCTCCTGCTCCAGGGTAGTGGGGGGCTGCTCTGACAGCTCTGGATCCTCTTGGGATGGAGCCAGCCCCTGGGATGCAGGGAGTGTAACAGGGAGGGGCCCAGGCCCCCAGCGGGGAGGCAGTGGCTGGAGGCACCGGCCTCTCCCTGGGGCCAGGGAGCAGCCACTTTCGTAATACATGGATTCCTCTATCAGGAGCTGGGAGCAGGGGCCTTTCCAGGTCCCCAGTTTGAGCACTCTTCGGTTCCTTCTCTGAGTAGCCAAAGCAGCATGTAAACCAGCCCTGCTCAGAGAGGTCATTAAAACCCACCCATTAAAACCCATAGTCTGGTCCTCCATGTACCCATCTGACACCCAGGTAAGCTAAGGCCCACTGAGTCAAGAGGATCTTCCTAAGATCACACTACCAGCATTCCAGGATTTCTCCTTCTAAACCCAGGACCCTTGCCCTCCTCAGAGAGCCGTAGTTTGGGCCTGGGTCCTGCTCCTCCTGTTTCCCACAACTGGAGATGGCAGCTGCAATTTGTTTCCAGATCTTCAGGCCCCAGAAGATTCCATGCCCCACAGCTTGAATTTACTCCAACCAAGAGGAAAAGATATATGAAGTTCTCATGAATCTCCCTTGATAGTTTGTGAGTTTCTCTGGGACTATACTTTTGGATTTATGATTTATACTCTACCTACTTGCAAATACAACACGAGGCAGCTGACAATAAAATATGCACCTAATGCTGCTACAAGAAGAAATAATAATAAAATTCAAGAGGAGAAAGACACAAATATACCAACCCTAGTTGCTGACATGCATAATTGTGATTAAGGACTGAATTCAATCTGAGTTCCCCAGCAGCCAAGGAAAAACAGGAGTCTCAAGGAGTTATATAACCATCTTCTCATCCTAATCCCCCCTCCCTGGCATCTAGAAACCCTTGAAGAATTCTTGTGAGCTGATTGAAAAGATGGGTGCCCCATCTCCTGGGCAGCCTAAGCATACACCTTATCCTTGTCCTTAGTCTTTCTCTGGAGGTCTGTCCTGCAGCATGCTTGGAGGTGCCTGCTCTTGCTCATCTCTCTCCTGAAAAATGATCTGTGGGCAGGATCCCCCAGCCCATGCACGGGAAGGGTGCCTCCAGCTCCTGAAGTCATGTCTGACCTTGCTTGGCAGCTGTCTTGTTGTCTTAATGAACCAGGCTTCATGAAGGAGACAGCTAGCGGCCAATGGGAGTGATTCAAAACGACTTCATTGATTTACTGACCATTTAAAGGACAGGGAAAGGAACCAAACTCTTGTGAGGGCAGTTTGAGCACCTGCTGGGGTCATCGGTACTATGGAGATGTCTCCCAGCATGGTGGCTCTGGCTCTCAACCCACCTCTTTCCGGGGCCCACCCTAGGGTCCATGATGGGAGGGGCAGTTCAAGCCCCGAATCCTTGCAGTCTCAGGAGAACCTGGCAGCAAAGGTCAGCCCTGGCCTCTGTGGCTTAGCCTTAGGGAGCCAGGCCCAGTCAGATGATGATCAGGGAGGCTTCCTAGAGAGGGCAGAGCTGGTCCAGCCACCCAGGAAGGATGGATACCTGGAGGGAAGCGGGGCAAGGGAACAGGCCTTCTTAGGGTAGAGGTGGGAGAGGAGCTCCAGACACGTCCCACATGCCCAGAGTCCCCGAGGAGCCCCAAGAGGCAAGGGTGGGAAGGGGAGGCCAGCTTAGCTCCTGCCATCAGATCCCTCTCCAGTGAGAAAAGACTGGTTCTGGGGGAGAAGGCTTAGAGCTCAGCCTTACTGAGCCTCCCTGCCCTCGACGAGCCCCTGAGATGATGGGGAAAGAATAGCCACGGCCCCCAAAATTTATGGAGCACCTACAAATGCTCCCCACAGCTTATCCCATTTAATCCTCACAACTCTATGAGGTAAGTCATGTCACTGGCCCCATTTTACAGGTGAGGAAACTGAGCTCAAAGAGGTTAAGAGACTAGCCCAAGGACACAGCTTATAAAGGGTAGAGCCAAGATTTGAATGCAAGTTTGTCCAACTCCAACAGCCAAGCTACTCTTATCCCCCACCTCCCTAGGAGCCCCCCTGCAGATGATGGAGACTCAACTTCTGCCCTCAAGAATCCCCTGGTCCCTTCCATCTGGGAGCCATAGTCAGAATGGACAGGAGAAGGATGCTGAGAAGTGGGAGCCAGCAGAATTCATCAGCATCTTCTCCTCAAAGGCCTAGGAGACCACCACTGTCTTGGAGGGCCAGCACTCCCCACCCACCCTCACGGGGCAGGACTGCCAGGCAGACAGAGTGCTCCAGCCTGGGACCGAGGGAGCAGGAGGGAGGGATGAGTGGAACAAGGCTAGGAACGTGAGCTCAGAAACCCCCTGAGCACCTGACACGTCTGGAAGATGGGTCAGCATGCAGCCAGGGTCAGAGCTCAGCCAGAGGCCACAACTGGGACCCTTTCTGAGGCCAGGGGTCAGTGTGTAGCCAGGGTCAGAGGTCAGTCAAAAATCAGGGCTGTGCATTGATTGGAGGCCAGGTTGGGCCTCTGACAGTTAATGGTGCATCTGAGACGGGCGTTGGGATCAGCCTGCAAGTAGTGGCTGCAAAGGGAGGGTCATGAGGGCCTCTGAACTTGGCCTAGATCAGGAGGCCACAGGGAACCCCTGTTATGACCCCTGGAGTCCTACTGCCTATAGGTTACCTGTCAGGGAGGCAGGGCAGGGAAGGCCCCAGGGGTAGGCAGGGGCCGGCACCCAGCCCTACAGACTCCGCGCCCCTCATTCCTCCTGGCTGAGGTCATTCCATGGGCCCGGCCACCTGGGGCCTGGGAGGGGAAGCAGAGGTTCTGAGGCGGCTCCCCCAGAGTAGCTGTGAGTCATGATCCCTAGAATTGCAGCTGTCAGACCTGGCAGAGGATGGGGGTACCCAGCAGCACACTGTTCCCTGCCCCAGAATCCCCTGGGCCAGCACCAAGGAGTCAGCTAATGGCTAAGTCCTACTGAGCCTTGCCTATGTGCCAGGCACGGTTCTAAGGCTTTATATCCGCTGTGGCGGTTAGTCCGATGATGTGTCATTACCTCCATTTTATAGATGAGGGAACTGAGGCACACAGTGATAAATAGGTGGTTCTAGCAATTAAATCCAGGCACTGGATTGAAACCTAGGAGTTTGTCTTGCTCTTAACCATTATATTATTTAAGAACAAGACTGAGACTGGCCCCCACCACACAGCAAGCCTTGACATTGCAAAAGCTGTCCGCCACTGCCTCCTTTCCTCCTGGAAGAGGCTTAAAGCCAGGGTCTAAGTCTCCAGAGCAGAACTCCAGCTGGCAGCGAGGCAGGTCTCTTGAGCAGAGTGGGCATGAGGCAGCATTTACTTCAACTTTTCTTGAGACCTGAAATCTCTGCATCTGCATGTGTTTCTTTTCTATTGGACCCAGGGGTCTGTCAGCTGGCAGCTCACTTTAAGATGTGCGGGCATCCCGGCAAGATGGGTGAAGAGACCCCACACTCGGTGGGGCTGGAGGATACTTGGCAAACTGCAATGCTTTTGGTATTATTCATGAATCTGGACTAAAATACAGGATTGTTAGGGAACAAGGACAGATACATACCGCTTAAGGCATGCAGGTCCCCCAGGGTAATAATGGAACCTCTGTACCCCATTTGAGCAATTTACTGCTCTCCAGGCACCTGCACAGTTAAGTTCATCAGAGTCCCACAAGGCAGGAGGTGGCCAGAGCTGAGATGATCAGCCTTTTGTACAAATAAGCAAGCTGTGGCCCCCTGGCATAAGTCCAAGGTGCCTTGGTGGCCTCCCAGAAGACATTCCAACTTGCCCCCTCCTCTGTTGCTGGGAACCCCGGATTTTGTCTGGAAGTTGACCTGTCTTCCCATCAAGGAAGATTCCCCCTTCTCAGCCCCAGGGCAAATTCCTTTGGCCTCAGAGGCCCTCGACCCAATTCCCCCTCTTGATAACAAGAGAGTAAAGAGAGCCAGTCCTTACTCTCCTGAAATGAAATTCATAGATAACATAATTTCAAAGGAAAAGCAACAACACAATGCCACAGTTGACATAAAAGAGGAACAAGAGAAAAGTTAATTTATGATAAAACAAAAGTGTTTTTTAACATGGTCAAGCAGGACCATATCAGAGGACATTGTGCCACGGCGGCACCCAGACCAGTCCTTAGGTGCAGCTTCCCCGCCCCCCCCAGCTACACTGCCCAGGCTTTGGGGTTTCAGAAGTGGTGGGCAACCCTCAGCCTCTTTCCTAAGCAAACCAAGGAGCCTCTTCCATCAACGTGCCTGGCAAATCTAGGACACGAATATTTCTGTCGTGCAGAGTGGGGACTCAGGCGTGGAGGATGCAGGGCCAATCCATGCATTGGGGGACATGCACCACCACCACCCCACCCACCCACCGCCACCTCCAAACGCCACAGCACCCCCATGGGGGGGACAACCGCCATGCGCCCGCGGTTGTTCAAACCGACACCAGCCCTCTGGGAGCCGGGAGTGTAAGGCATCTCAGGGCCTCGCTTCCCCCGCTGGGCGAGTCTATAGCTCTGGTCAATGGGCGCCACAGGGCTTAGGGGAAAAATTCTGTCACTACTGGGAGGAGAGGGGATTGCCCTGCTTGTCCACCAGCCGTCCTTTCCCCAGGTAGCACCGCCAGGGAGAGACACTTGACTGCCTCCTTTGGCAGAGGAAGGAGAAACACCCGGGGTCCCTGAGGGTTGGCGAGGCTGTAGGCCTGCTCAATCCATCTGCCCTGGAATGGCCTCCACATGGGCTCCGGAAGTGTGAGAAGACGAGGCCATCTTGTTCAGGCTGCCTTGAGGGGGGCCTTCAGTCACTGCTGGCCAGGGGTGTCCAGGCACCAGACGGCACCTGTCCAGAACCGCGGCCATCCTGGAGGGTTGAGCCCAGCTCTGCGGCCCCTCAGATGGGGGCTCTCCCCACCCCGTCCCGAGGCTGGAAGCCACCAGGCCCCGGGCTCAGCGGCCTCGGACCCCCAAGCGGGTGGCAGATCCGGAGGGGCGGACATTTGGGGCCAGGGAGGAGGCATGGCCCGGAGCTTCCCGGGCTGTCTCCTCCCTGGCTCCTCCCCAGACTCCAGAAGCCGAGGGATTAGCAGCCGCATTCCTCCCCGGTGTCATCCTTTATGCTCTCAAGTGCTTTCTCTGCAGGCGCCAGTTAGGAGCCAAGCGCCGCACCCCAGGTTGCTGAGGAGTTAGGGCTCCCTGTGGGTGACGCGGGGGCGGGACAAAAAACCCCGGGGCCCTGCGCTGGGCAGTCTCCGGAAGGCGAAGCGGGGAGGGGGGTTTGGCCGAGGGCAAGAGGGTGCTCCCCACTGTCAAAGCTCGCCAAGAAGACCCTGAGTGGGGGGAGGCCTTGGGGCAAAGGCAGGGAGCGCGGGCGGGGCGGGCAGAGCGAGGGGAGCCAGGCTGCCGGGGAGGCAGGGTCTGGGCCTCCCGGGGCCTGCGGACCTCTGCGCCGATTCCCGGATCAACGAGAAACGGCCACAGGGTTTTAAGCACAGGGTAACTCGACCGAAGCCAGTCTTCCTTTCCCTTATGGCCCTGGGCTTATGTCCTGATGGTCCTCACCTCCTTCCTCCTGACAGATGCTGTAGTCTTGAGTTTGGTCTTCACTGGGGACCAGAATGCACACCACCACCCTCTTGCATGGACCTGGATCATGTCTCTGGTCCAAGTCTTTTGGGTTCACTTGCCCAAGAAAGGTGCTTGAGTTTTGGAGAAAGAAGCAGGGTGCTCACTACAGCCTGAAGTTAATTCCTGTCCATCACTTGCAACCAGTCCTTCCCATGCTCAAGAAGCTCCCTTGGCTCACTAGTGCCCATGAGGTCAAGTCCAAGTCCACTATCTGGGTTCAAGTGGCCTCTCCCATTTGCTCAAACACCAATACCCAAGTACCTGCAGGCTAATCTCCTCTCAAGGCCCTGGCTCAGTGCAGGTTTCCACCTCCTCAAACATCCTCCCCACCCCACTCCCACATGCACTCACTGCATCTACAAACCCCACCCCCTCTCAACAGCTGGCTTTCCCTTCCAGAACACTGAACTCTGTAGAGATTTGCATGGCTCCCTCAGCCCACGGGGCCTCCCCAGTCTTCAAAGCAGATGGAGATTTGGCTGCACATTGCATTCTTGCCTTGAACAGTTTCTCTCACCCCACATTGGCATTCATCTTTCCCTTGTTTGCATTCTTGCCCACTCTGCACCCCCGCTCTATTGTCAGCTTTTGGATGGAGACGGGCATTCTCGGCACCTAGCCCTGAGCTGGCACCTGCCTGGTAGGAGCTCGGAGAATGTTTTGTGGTTTCGAATTGCCTTAGCTCCAAGAAGTGACTCGGAGATGAAATGTTTTATACAGGGATAATTGGGTCGAGAGAAGTGGAGGGAGGGTTCCCTCCCTCAAATTATCATCAGCAGCAATGGATATTTGTTGTATCTTTTTGTGACAAAGTAATTGGGAAGGAGCCCCCACCACCACCCAGTGTGTGATGGTGGAGTGAGAACTCTGCAAGTGGCAACAGGTGCAGACAGAAAACAGAGCAACACAATCAGCCATGGGATGGAAACTGGGCAGAGATGGGAGCAGGGGCATGGAGAGGGGGACAGACAGCCACAGATACAGACAGAAACAGGGCCAGGGAAAGAGGAGGAGACAGGAGCAGGCCAGTCACTGGGTGGGGCAGGAACCTTGAGAGACAAGCAAACATGGAGGATGGAGCGCAAGAGGAAGCCCCAGAAGGCTGAGAGGCAGCCCGGCAGACGGAGCCGGAGCACAGGTCCGCGCTCCAGGCCGCCAGGCCCCTGCCTCCCACCTGCCTCTCGACCAGGCCGGGCAACCTCAGAGCTGCTCCTGAAGCTCCTGCAGGTTGGAGCAGGAAGGCCGCCAACCTGGAAGGCAGCCGAGGATGAACTGTCAGGAAGCGTGCTCCTGGGAAGGTGGCAGTGGGATGGGGAGACATTGCCCCCTCCCATGACCTCTTCTGGCCCA
>JAQZBX010041349.1:0-22376 GCA_029593785.1 Cabassous unicinctus
ATATTTAAACATATCAATATTGAAATTTTTCCACTTTCAACCAAGGAGGATGAGCTTTTCTTATTCAAACATATTCAATGAATAAAGCGTTAATTTTCCCTCCCACTAATTTGGCCATTAAGAAATAATACATCATTCAAAAGAAAGTTGGGGACTATCATTTATATAAATATGAATTGAGTTACTGAGAATTTTCCACCAGAGGACATTTTGCCTCAAACCTTTATTTTGGTGGTTAATTACTGTCTTAATTTTAAATGGGATCAGTGAGTGCCTCTTGTGATCCTTATTGTAGAGCCCATTTTCTTCTCACAGATAGCAGAAAGATTTACAGTCTTGCAATTTTCTTTGCTATCAAATTTCTACATGGTTGTCAAGAACTAAGAAAGTTAGAAGCTAGAAGACATACTACAAGCTCATATTTTTTAAATTGAAAAGGACTCAAAAATAACTTTTATCTTTCTTAGGAGGCTTTTACTATTATGGAATAAGATGAATACTTTTTATCTTCTTCATTCTTGTTTTTTTGTTTGTTTGCTTCTTTGTTCCTCCTTCCTAATGATTATTAATGGCACATGAATGTGGAAAAACTTGACCTTTCAGAACCCTCAAAAATAAATTTGCTTTATTAGTTTATTTTTATAACAAGGAACAGTGGCTTACTCAGGTTGCATCAAGCAATGGGGATTTATTATAATCCAGGTCTAAAAGAAACCCAGAGAAAACCTTACAACTCTCTTCAGAAAAACAACCAAACCCCAAATATGCCAGAGCTTTATAAAACTAAATTCCAGAACTAAAAGGTCATTTCGTAGTCAAGCTGCACCGTTGAACCAGGGAAGCTCCTCAATTTTCTATGGTGCTCACCCACCAGCCGGACTGAACCGCTCTCTGTCCTCTGCTTCTCTCAGTGACTAGTCTGGCTGTCATTGAAATCAAAGGTCCATCTCTGATATTATCAACTGCGACCCACATATGAGGGGAACCTTTCCCAGAGCTTGATTACCTATTTCCTAGACATAGATATTAATGCAATCAACTGTAGAATTGTGAAATGTTATTTGGAAATTATTATTTTTTTAATCTTAGGAAGTGGATTATTCACCTGCACCAAAAAACAAAACAAAACAAAACAAACAAACAAAAAAAACCACCTTTGGCTGTCACTGCATTGCTGAGGACACCATTATGTTCTGAATGTCTATTATATCCATAGACTTTATAAGACTTATGGAAAGTCACAGACAACCCCCTCCCAAACACACACAGACACTTGCACTCAGAAACACACATAGAGTATGAATCTTTAGATTTATCATTTTTGTATGTTCTTATCATTTTTCTTTTTGCATATAGAGAGAACTCAACAAATATTTATTGAGTGAAGGGATAAAAGTTTCAATGGTCCTGTCTTAGATTACACATCCTTGAATATGGCTAGCAGGCTATTCTAGATATTGTGTTATTCAGTCTAGTGCAAAGTGTATCCTAAAAATTATTAAGGTGTCTGATGATTAAGGGGAGGAAACTGTATACCTATTTCTATTTTAAAATAGGGTATTTGATAAAGTAAACTTGACTTAATTGTGGTCTTTCTAGGAAAATTTGTTGATACATAGAAATGGTCCCAAAATATTTTTACCCTTTGGTCTTTAGGAAGTAATCAGAGTGTGCATCAGAATTTGATTACAGAGTTATGTATAACTAAAACTTTGAAAGCATTCAAAATATCTGGTTAAATGTTATTGTGCCATTGCCATACAAATAAATTATGTGGAAACTGAAATAAGGTCTGCTTGTTTTAAAATTAAACAATGACCTATGAAACCTCATTGACATGATAAATTTTTAAAAAACAGAATAAAAACTAAAATATAGTAAGAAACCCATGAGGAGTGTGAATGTGTGTGTGTATGAAGAGAGAGAGAAAGAGAAGCATAGAAGAACATATAAAAAGTATTAATGATGGCTAGTTCTAGTAGGTAGGATTACGACTGATAAATATTTTCATAATTTTCTAATTTTTTCATTTTTTTGTAATAAGTAATGCTTTTTGATTTAAAAATGATGAATAAAATTTACAATCTGGCTTACTAAGCCTCTATATTTAGAAGATATGTCAGATGTTCTACATGTGAACATGTGGTCTTTGGGACCACATAACAGAGAGGAAAGAACTGCATGTTGGATTCCAGCATTCCTAGTATGGAATCCCACACTGCCACACGCTTCACGTGTGACTTGAGAAAACAACCAAAGCCTGAGCATCCTCATGGGAAAACTGTGATAAAAATATCAGCTTTATGGGATGTCTATGAATAATAGAAGATTAAGTAAACATTTAAGATCAACTTCTATGTCTGGTATATAATAGCCATTCAATAAATATTAGATGATGTTGATGATGATGATGATGACGATAATTTGGTTTTGCTATTCTCCATATTTCAAAGGAAAATTGCTTGCTTTCAAAGAAAATATTTTGGGACCTTCAAAAAGGGACACGGGTTCAATCCCTGGGACCTCCCAGCAAAATTTTAAAAATTTAAAAATTAAAAAATAAATAAATAAAAGGGGGGAAAAAAGCATCACTTCTGTATATATGGAGTGAACTTTTACATTTGAAATGGGGAAAGGGTAGCATATTAATTAAATAAGCATTTTATGCTAGCTTGATTTTCTAACCCTCAAATACTTTCATTTAAAATAAAAAGAGAGAGTAAAACATTTCTTTTCTCAGTCTGGTTCCTTCACCCTATTGGAGAAATCCCTAAATATAGAAGAATAACCAAAATGTGGGCAGTTTCAGAGCAAAAGCAAAATGGTCAGGCTGGTTCTTCTATTTATAAACACAAGGTAGCATTTACTAGGTGGCAGGCTCCATTCTAAGTACTTTACAAACATGGCTTCATTTAATCCTTAAAACAATCTCATGAGGTAGGTGGCATTATCATCCCCACTTTAAAGATGAGCAAGTTGAGGCGCAGAGGTGTTCGGTATCTTTCCCAAGCTCACAGGCATGTTAAGGGGCAATCTGATGTGATGGATCCTGAAACCATCTTCTCCACTACTGAAACATAAAATCTACCCTGCATTCTACCCTTGATTTAAAGGTTTCCCTCAAGCTTGTGCTTGATTCAGATGGAAAGCATTGTCATTCTTCTGAGACAGAGACAAGTATAACACCTTCCCACCCTCTGCCACACACTTAAATGTAAGCTCTTTGGGGGCAGAAATATTCTCTGCCATGTTAACCTCTATTCCCAGTATGTAGAAGAGTGCTTGGCCCAGAGAGGACACTCAAATGTTAAAGAGTAAACAATAAATGGAATGATGATAATTCAAAATTGCTTCTATCTTATCTTAATCCTTTTTATTCTGCTTTTGTTAGAATAATGTTTGGCCCACTGGGCTGAACTTAAAGCACAAATGATTGTCTTCAGTCCTTTCTTTCCTCTGAATCCCCAGGAGGTTAAGTTTCTGCCTCCCTGAAGAGAAAAGGAAGTAAAATCCTTACCCTGAGGTTGTATAATACATCTTTTCTTTCTTTAGTCTTTTCTTTCTTTCTTTCTTTTTTTAATTAGAGAAGTCGTGGGTTTACAGAACAGCCATGCATAAAATACAGGATTCACATATACTACACTATTATTAACATCTTACATTGGTGCAATACATTTGTTACAATTGACTAAAGCACATTTTGAAAACTGTGTTATTAACTACAGTCCATGATTTAACACTGTTCGTGTTGTATAGTTCTATGATTTTTTTTGAATTTTTATTCTAGCACCATATACACAACCTAACATTTCCTCTTTTAATCACATCAAATATATAATACAGCGCTGTTATCTATGTTCACAATGTTGTGCTGCCATCACCACCATGCATTACTAAAATGTTTCCATATCCCAAATAGAAACTCTGTATGTTTTAAGAATTAACTCCTATTTCCTACCTCCACCCTGACCCACAGTAACCTATATTATAATTGACTTCATGAGTTTGCCTGTTCTAATTATTTTATGTCAGTGGCTCATACAATTGTGTCCTTATATGTATGGTTTATTTCACACAACATGATCTCTTCAAAGTTCATCCATGTCATGGCATGTATCAGAATTTTATTTCTTTTTTATGGATTATGGATTAATATTCCATTGGGTGTATACATCAAAGTTTGTTTATCCATTCTTCTTTTGATGGTCACTTTAGTTGCTTCTATCTTTTGGCATTTGTGAATAATGCCACTGTGAACACTGGTGTGCAAATATCTGTTCAAGTCCCTGCTTTCAATTCTTTTGGATATACACCAGGAAGTGAGATTGCCAGGTCATACAGTAATTCTATGCTTAACTTTCTGGCTCCACCATTTTACATTCCTATTAGCAGTAAATGAGTGTTTCCATTTCTCCACATCCTCTTCAACACTTGCAAACATATTATAGCAGTCATTTTAGTGAGTATGAAATGGTATCTCACTGTGGTTTTGATTTGCATCATTAGCTAATGATGTTGAGCATTGTTTCATGTCCTTCCTGGCCATTTGCATATCTTCTTTGGAGAAATGTCTGTTGAAGTTTTTTGCCCATTTTTTAATCTGTTGTTTGTCTTTTTGCTATTAAGTTGAAGGATTTCTTTATATATCCTGGATATTAATCCTTTACTGGATATGTGCATTTCTCTTCATTATCTCCATTCTAACCTTTTTTTAAAATATACTATTCCTTCTGCTTGTTTTGGGTTTAGTTTGCTCTGCTTGTTTTAGTTTTTCCAAAATTGAGGTTAGGTCTCTGATTAGAATTCTTTCTTCTTTTTTTAATGTAAGCATTTAGAGCTATAAATTTCCCTCTCAGCATTGCCTTTGCTGCATCCCAAATGTTTTGGTATGTTGTATTTTCATTTTTATTCACCTCAAGATATTTCTCAATTTTCCCTATGATTTTCTCTTTAACTCATTGGTTGTTAAAGAACATGTTGCTTAATTTAAACATATTTGTGAATTTTCCATTTCTCCCTCTTTTATTGGTTTCTAGTTTCATTCTATTGGGGCTGGAGAAGATACATTGTATGATTTCAGTATTTTTGTAATTCATTGAGACTTGTTTTATGACCTAGCATATGGTCTGTCCTAGAGAATGACCCATATGCATTAGAGACGAACATATATTCTGTTGTTGTTGGGTGAAGAGTTCTTTATATGTCTGTTAGGTCTAGTTGGTTAGAGTGTTTTTCAAGACTTGTATTTCCATATTAATCTTTGGGTTAGATGTTCTATCCATTATTGAAAGTGATATATTAAAGTATCCTACTATTAATGTAGAATTGTCTATTTCTCCCTTCAGATCTGTAAGTATTTGCTTCATTTATAGTGGGGATATGCTGTTAGGTACATATATATTTATAATTGTTATGTCTTTTTGTTGAATTGACCCCTTTATCAGTATTGTCCCTTGTAACTGTTTTTGACTTACAATATATCTTATCTAAGTATATCTATCCTAGCTGCCTTTTGTTTATTATTTGTATGGTATAATTTTTCCATCGTTTCATTTTCAACTACTTACATCTTTGAGTTTAAGGTGAGTCTTTTATAGACAGCATATTAGTTTGGCCATGACTTTGGACCCATTCTGACAATCTCTGATTTTTGACTGAAGAGTTTAATCTATTTAAATTTAAAGTCACTTCTGATTATGTAGGACTTTCTTCTGCCATTTTGCTATTAGGTCTTTGTAAGTGTTATACCTTTTTTATCCCCCAATTCTTCAATTAATGCCTACTTTCATATTTATATGACTTTTTTTTTACCACATCGAGTCCCTTCTCATTTCTCTTATTTGAAACACACTTGATCTCCAAAGCATATAAATACATTGTTCCTATATGCCTCCATTCCCCCACCTGTTCTTTTGTATTTGTTAAAAATTATATCTTGTGCATTGTGTTTCCAAAACCATAGATTTTTTCAAAACTGTATTGTTAATGCATTTTATTTTAGCATTGTAGGAAGTAAGAGGTGGAGTTCCATATCAAAAAAATACAATACAATATAACTGGCATTTATAATTACTCAAATGGTTATCTTTACTGGAGGACTTTATTTCTTTATTCCTCTTTGCATCACTGTCTAGTATCCTTTCCTTTCAGTCTGAAGAACTCCCCTTAGCATTGTTTGTAGGGCAGATCTAGTGGTGATGAACTCCTTCAGCTTTTATTATCTTGGAATGTCTTAATCTCTCCCTAATTTTTGAATGAAAGTCTTGTTGATATAAAATTCTTGCTTGGCAATTGTTTTCTTGCAACACTTCAACCTCCTGCCTTCTTGCTTCCACGGTTTCTGATGAGAAATTGGCACTTAATCTAATGGGCACTCTCTTGTACATAACTTGTTTTTCTCTTGTAGCTTTCAGAACGCTCTCCTTG
The DNA here is from genome assembly GCA_029593785.1 of Cabassous unicinctus. Classification (NCBI taxonomy): domain Eukaryota; kingdom Metazoa; phylum Chordata; class Mammalia; order Cingulata; family Chlamyphoridae; genus Cabassous; species Cabassous unicinctus. Next base: position 6,427 of record JAQZBX010041349.1, read on the forward strand.
TGTTTTGCATTACACAGTTTGGTCAATATATTATGGAGTATATTTTTCTTTAAGTTTATCCTGTTTGTCATCACTATATCTTTGCATATTCCTTCTGTTCCTTTTTCTCTTTATTCTCCTTCTAGAATTCTCAAAATGTGCATATTTTTATGCTTGATGGTGTCCCATAGGTCTCTTAGGCTATTCTTTCTCTCTTTCTCTCTCTCTCTCTCTCTCTATATATATATATATATACATACACACACACACACATAAAATGAAGTCTTTGTCCAGTATGCCCACAATCTGGTCTTTTTTGTTGTTGTTTTCTGGATTTTTATCCTCTTCCTTTGGATGGACCATCATTCCCTGTTTCTTTGTGTGTCTTGTAATCTTTTGTTGCACACTCTACATTTTAATATTTTAAAATTTCAGCTCTGGGAATTATTCCCCGAGATGTCTGTTTCTTGAGTTTGTAACCAGCCGGTGATATGACAAATATTTTCTTGAGTGCTAACCCCCCCATCTGGAAGGTCTGCCCAAGGTGAACGCAAAGTGCAGCATTCTCCTTGTCTTTTCTGGGACTCTGTCCTGGTCTGGGCTTGTGATTGCTGGCTGGTTAGGAGTTCTCCTGTTTACAGTAGTTTGAATGCCCTTTCTACTTCCTAGGAGATAGCCCTTCTCCCTCTCTAGGGTGTTCCACTCCTGGACCTAAAGCAAGTAAGACTTTGCCCCAGGCGGTCTGCCTCAATTGTTTCTTAGGCAACTTTCCTTGTCATAAGCTGCTTTTGTCTGGATGGCAAATTCTGGGAGTAGAGTAGGCTTGTTGAAGAGGAGTTTCTCAAGTCAGTCTTTCCCTGCTAGAGCAAGGCAAGGGAAAAAGGGAGTGCCAGCCAGCTTCAAACTGCTAGACAGAGAAGGACGGACAGACCAGCAAGGTCACCAGGAGCTTCTTCTATGGCTCCCCAAAGCTATTTTTTCTTGACCTGCCCAACAAATGAAGCCCTTCAACTGTCTTAAAGCTCTGAGGGAACATACCATACTTAAGTCTCCTCTGCTGCCTTTTTCTGGGACAGATTGGAACAATGGTCACCGTCAGAGTCATCTCCACAGCAATCAGAAGTAACTAATCAAAAGCTGTGATCAGCGATCAGCCTATACCCACCCTGGATATTGGGGAAGTGGATTTTTATGTCCCTTTCTGGCACTAGCAAGCTATGTCAGGGGTCAGACCTCACTGTTGCCTGCTGCAAGAATGGGAGATGGATGCCATTATTTGCCACTCAGAGACTGGCAATTTACTGATGTTTACCCTAATTTACCAGCTTCTTCCTCTGCTCTTCCCTGGATGCTATGTAGATTTCTACTGGATTCCAGAGTTTCAAAATAGTTAATTCAGATGGTTCCTGCCCGTTTAATTGTTGTTCTGAAGGAGGGACTGATTCTGGTAGCTTCCTACTCCACCATCTCCCACAATCCCTGCTGTGGTCTCATCATAGTTGTAAACAATTTCTTTCTCTTCTGGAATACTACATATCTTCATCTTTGCTAAAGCAGCTATTTTACTCCCTTGTATTACCTATGTGTGCAGGTGTCATCTTTCTCCTACTAGGTGATAAATTTCTGAACTAAAAGGACCATTTCTTATCTGTGTTCTTCTTCCATATATCATCTAGCATAATATTTGGCACAACAGATGCTCCTGAAATGTTTTACCTGAAAAGTGTGAAAGCCAAAGTGACCCTTATAAGAACACACAATTTGTTCTACAGCAGAAGTCAGCAAACTTTTTCTATAAAGGAATAGTTAGTAAATATTTTTTTATCTTTACAGGCCACACTGTCTCAATAGCAGCCACTTAACTCTGCCTTTGTAGTGTGAAAGCAGCCACATAAGTGAACCTGTGAGCATGACTGTGTTCCAATAAAACTTTATTTACAAAACAGTCTGTGTATGGTTTTGACCCACAGTCTGTAGTTACCAATTCCTGTTCTATACCATGCCCCACACTGTAGTGATTGCTTTCTTTTCTAAGGATAAAAATGGTAGATAGAGTTGCTCTACAGGAAGAGAAATTGCATTCATCAATATAAACACTTCCATTTACTGGAAAAATTCAAGAGTGCAACCTCCTGAAAGTAGGTCAGGCACTTCATTTGTATAAGCAAAGACCAATACTATGGTTTACTTTATATATCTTTTCTTTCCTGCATGAAATCCTTTCCTAATCTCATTCTCTTTCCAGTTTCCCCTTAAAGCTCTTATCCTTCCAAATCTTTAAAAGATAATAAATAAGAATTTCCTATTAAAGTTAATGGGCTTTCAGGGATCCCTCTGCACAGAGGAAATGAGAAAAAATATCTTATTAGGACCTATCTCCATCATATAGATTGAGCTGCAATTTACCAATTATAAAATTTAGATTTTTGCTTTAGCAATCAACTCTATCTCTTTTCTTATAATATCCTTTTAGGGTAGCTAAAATGAAATTAGCTATTGGCAATTCTCTAAGGCAAAATGGAAAGGGAAATAGAATATATCTTAGGTGAAAATAAAATCATAGGCTGATGAAACTGCCATGCAACTAAGTGGTAAAGTATAATATTTAAATTTTGGTTAGCTTTTTATTTTTACCTTAAAAGTTTCCCAAACCTTAAATTGTGTTTTCTTAAAGTAAAACATATTTGAGATCACATTCTCAAAATATGTGCATTTAAATAATTACCGCTCAAGACATGTCATAGACCTAAGGTGAGAGTCACCCCTAACAATAATGGATATAAATTCATAATACAAATAGTTCCTGCCTGAAAATTGAAAATCTTGTCAGCTAATTTATTTTTACATCTGATTATACTACCATGATTTTAGCACAGATTTGGGCTGCTAAGACCTCATGTTAAGAGTAGAAGTTTCAGCTTATTATTATCTTCATTTAGCCATTTCTTGGCAACAATATTTTAAAGCACTTGTCCATTTTATGAGGGCTGTCTCAGTTAAAAGTATAAAATATTCAAGATTCCACTTAATGGGGACAATATAAACAGCGGTGAATCACAACACCTAGAAAACAAGTAGTGGAACAAGGGCATGGTTGGCCAGTCCCTGGGCTCTCCACCTCCTGTACTATGACACTGTCTGAGACCTAAAGTTCTGGCAAGGGCTAGGTTTCAAACTATATATATTCATTATTAGAAAATTGCTGTCCTTTTCAATTTCCTTAGATGAACACAATTATAAGTAGCACTTGGAAAATATTCTCACCAAATCCAATGGAAAATATTCTGGTTGGAAGACAACCACAATCCTGCTATCACCAGCACATCAGGCACAGATTCAAGATGTGCCCAGAGACTTTGCTCCTCCTCCACCTAGACCTTCATTCCTGGAGATTTCTTCTAAGAGTTCTGCAGGGCCTTCCCAAAAATACCTCCAAGTCCTTTCCCCTGGTACCTTCTTTGGAAATAGGGTTTTTGCAGGTATAATTAATTTAAGGATCTCAAGGATGAGATCATCCTGGATTTGATGAGTGCACTTGTAAGACACAGAAAAGGAGAAGGTGCAGAATCCCAGAGGGAAGGGCAATATTATGACAGAGGCAGAACGGAATGGATGTGGCTCAAGCAGTTGGGCATTCGCCTCTCACATGGGAGTTCCTGGGTTCCATTCCCAGAAAAAGAAACAACAAGCAAAACAAACAAACAAACAAACAAAACCAACTCAGGGACGCCAATGTGGCTCAGTGGTTGGTCAGCAGCTTCCCACACATGAGGTGCCATATTCAATCCCTGGCTCCCTGTACCTCAAAAAACAAAACAAAACAAAACAAAAAACCAGGCAGAGCCTAGAGTGATGCATCTACAAGCTAAGGAATGCCAAGGATGGCTGACAGCCACCAGGAACTAGGAGGGAGGCAGGATATGGATTTTCCCTCAGAACCTCCAGAAAAAAACAACCCGTCAACACCTTGATTTCTGACCTCCAGAAGTGTGAGAGAATAAATTTCTGATGTTTTAAGCCACTCAGTTGGTGATAATTTGTTATCATCCTAGGAACCAATACAACACCACATTGTCTCTCTTTCTAGTACAACTCCTTTCAAGAACAATGCCCTGCCCTGTCCGTCATACACATTCCACCAGATAGGCTTGTATACGTCTAAATGAAATTGTGAACAGTGTCCAAATTCTTTCCTACACAACTCTGGGACCATAGGATACAGCTGGACATCTCTTTCAGCAACCTAGATCTTACACTGACAGTTAATATGATCCCAGAACATGCTAAGGTCTTTAGGAGGCTAGTCTGCTCCAAGTTTAAAAAGGACCTGTGGGGCAATGTGGCCCTAAACCCACCGAACAGAGATGCTGTCTCTTCCTCTCTGCATGGGATTTACATGGGAAGCCTTGGAACAGATATGGCCATTGTGCTATCATAAGAAAAGCCAGACTGAGGATGGAACTGACATTTGATTTAAGAAAATCACAGAGATAGAGTTGGCACCATGATCAAACCTTACCTGAAACATGAAAACTCTCAATCTTCTTGGTAACTAGACCAAATATATCCCCTTTAAGCCTGTGTGAATTGGGCATTCTATTACTTGCCACTGTAAGCGTTTTAACTGATATGCTCTCTTCACCCTCTTTCATCCTGTCTCTTATGCTTTTTCTCACTTATTAATTCAACAAATATTAATTCATTGCTGAATTTTAGGCTTTTATGCTTCCTGTTTTTCAGTTCCTTATTTCTAACAAGTTTGTTAGAGATGTTATTAGTATAAACATAACAAACTACATTGTTCTTTCCCATTTCCTTTTGCCGAATAAGAGATGTTATGGTGATCAGCGACAGAGAAAAATGAGAAGACAGATGATAGTTTTAATCTGTTTGTGGAAAAGTAAACACATAACAAAGTTAGGTATGTCCTGCGACATTTGCTTTCAGAAAGTCATGAAAAATGGGATTTAAAATATCTTACAACCAAAATGATAAATTTTAAAAATATTTATACTGTACATGGTAAAACAAAGGGATTTAAGAGTTATAATGTAAACTATAATCCACAGTTAGTCGCAATGCTTCAATATGTGTTCATCAATTGTAATAAATGTACCACACTAATGAAAGATGTTGTTAATGTGGGAAAGTGTGGGAGGGAGAGGGGGTGTGGCATATGGGAATCCCCTATATTTTTTATGTAACATTTATGTAACCTAAAGCTTCTTTTTAAAAAGTTTAAAAAAATAAAAGGTATTAGCAGGAAAAAATACATCAGATCAGAATTACAATCTTCAACACAGTTGCAGTCCTACAGTTGGGTCCATGAAAGGATCTAGTTCAGCTTGACTTCTGATTTTCTTTCATCATGTTATTGCTTTATGACCATACCCCCTCTTTTTCTTCTTCTTCTTTTTTTTTTTTTTGGCTAGTTACATCTCTTCATCCCACAAACACATTATATATTTAAAATTCATCATGTACACCCACACACATTCACCTCAAAGTGGGGGAGAGAATTTTAAAATTTATTTGCAAAATAATATTTCTATTTACTGAGGTGTACCAATGGTGTCTTTCAAATGGTTTTAGTCATAGTGATTCTGCAAGTATTTGAAATCAGTCAACATCTGACTAAGCAGACCTTACCAGCTTTTTTCATACACTCTGGTCCAACTTTCCCTAGTCAATCAAATATGCCCAATTACACCTGCAGACCTTAGTAGACTAGCTTAGTATCTGCATTGCTCTGTCACATGACATCCTCATCCATGCCTAGCTACATTGGCTCTTGATGTCTGAGGTCTGGATTGACCACACCAGCTCTATCAACCTGATCAAATCCTCCTTTACTTTACAATTCAGACTAAGACCCACTTTTTTCCCTTTTATTCCTTCTTATATTATTCCAGGCTATACTGATCCTCTATGTTTTTGATCACTAGCACCACTGAATAGTGCCTAAACCCATCTTTATCTGTAATGCATTTATGGGCATGAATTTCTTTCTCCAACAGATCGTTCTAAGTGTCCCCTTATTCCTAATCCTTATAATACCAAAAAAGGAGCAAGCTTTGCCCTGGTGGCCTTATGCTCCCCAGCACAATGTGGAGTTCTAACTGGGAAAGCTCTTGTTGCAGTCCCACTCTGTGGCTAGCAGTAAGCAAAAGGATCAGATCCCGTCTTTGGAGCATGTACTTCTCCCACTTCCAGCTTCTTCCGGCAGTGTCTGTTCCCAAACGTTATGTAACTATTCTGATTTACAGCCTAGAAGGTGTGTTAAAGTCATTTTTCCCTCTTGGCATCAAAAATAATGAAGATTGAGAATTGAAAATGCTCCTATTAACCCAGCATCTAAGCAAGCAGCTCTTTTAATTTAAACATCTCTATTTTATGGAACCAGACAATATGCTTTATTAATAATATTGTCTAGAGAACTTTAGATTCAGGTATGTTTATTGTGCCTATAAAACCAGTCACCATTTCCATTTCCCATGGACATCACACTAAACTTTGTGTGAACTTTAACAATGAGTGAAAATTGATTAAAATCACATGTGCTGAATTATTTTTTTCCCCAAGGATAGCTAACAATTTTCTGAATAAACTTGACCTTTTCCCTTCTATTCATTCTAATATAAAGGTAGATCGAACAAACAAGTATATCAATCCTCTTGGGCAAGCCTAGAGACAAACTTATGCCTGTTAAAATGACAAGTAATTTACTCTTTTTATTAAGATGTATTGTAAAATCACAGTTGTGATCTAATGAGTATTTAGCAGCTCAGAGAACCTATTTATGATTTTTTGTTTTGTTGTATGTGTGTGGTTTATGTATGTATATGTGTGTGTTTTGATGGTTTGTTTGTTTATCCCAGAATGAGGAGCATAACTTTTAAGGAGAAAGAGATTTAGATTTGCTCTTTGTTAAGGATTAATTCTTTAATGTAAAACCCCTGTATCAGCAAACCATCTAATACCCATATTTAGATTTTTGTTTAGCATTTTTCTGAAGTGATTTCCCCTATAATGTAATATTTGATATCTCTAGCAATGTAAGGCAGCTCTTAGTGACACACTTTAACCTCCAGAAGAGCTCATGTTTCCACCAAATCACATTCCCATTCCTCTTTCCCACCTATCTCAACCCACTGTAGTGAGACTTGGATCTAAGCCATAGGTAAAATGGCTCCAAATTGCTCAAAATATAAAGAAAGTGAAGATTTTGTTAAGAAGAGCACAGATACAAGACACTCATCTTCCTTGGGAGTGTCTTCTAGGAGTTTCCTTTGGATTCACTTCTTTTCTTTCAATCCAAGCAGATAGTGGGTCTGGGCTGCCATCCATTTGGGAGCTACTCCCTGCTCTTATGAAGGTGGGAGAATCCAGCTGGGTGAAAGGATGTAAGCCCTGAATCAAACTGCTTAGGCATACCAGGGGGCAGGAGAGGTCCTTGTAACTCACCTATGATCACCTTATCACCAGGCTGAATTGAACGAGGGAATGGAAGGCCATCATCTCAGCTAGTAATCAGATTCGCATTTGTCTTGAAGCAGCCTCACGGACCTGGGAGCAGGAGTCAAGGCACATGAGGAAGCAGGGCAAGATTTGAGAAGTCAAGACCAAGACCAAATTTGTTAAACAGTATAACAATGTCTATTTTACTATTGTCTAAGCTGAAGCCCAGAAAAATTAAATGATGTGTCCAGTAGCACATAATAGGGTAATTAAAAGCTCAGAAAGGAACAGTAGGGTACATTCGAGGGAACCACATAGAAACCCTGGAGGTATGATAAGACCTTCTAGAATCTAGGTTGTTGCCTCTTCCCCTATCTGCAGTGCATTCCCAGATACCTAAAGTCACCCCCTAGAGTAGATCAGGAAAAGGCTGGGAGCAGGGAGCAGCCACTGAGATTTTCTCCTGATGTCATTAAATGGATCACAATATTTCATATATGTTGAAGGTCTTCTCATATCATTATAACCTATTCCAAACCTTTCCTCACTTCAAAACTTGCTTCCTCTGTGATGGTTTCCTGGTCATTCTCTCCTGGGTGAAGTGATGATAGATTCATGCAATAAAGTTTTACTGAACACCTGCCATGTACCACAAATTGGGTCAAGTTCTGGAAACAATACCACCCATGAACCCTACCTCAATTAACTTACAGCCTAGTGGGACTGAACCACAAAGAAACCAACAATCACATTACATCACAGTGAGGTCACTTACAATGCACAGAGGAGCAGCTTCTTCAATGGGAGCAATGTTTGAGCCCAAATCTGCCTTTCCCAAGTGCCTATATCAATAATTATTCATACAATTTCCTGAAAAAATTAATCACCTTTTACCCAGAGAGCTCTACCTCTAAATTTGTCCAGAATTGCTATTTAAATTTTTCATTGGTATTTAACTTTTCATTTATTATATTAGATGACTTCAAATAGCCATTCCAACTCTGAGATTTTATAAGACTATATTTTGCCATCTTGACAGTGCTATAAATCCCTGCAAGGCAAAGACCTCTTTTCATAGCAGCCTCAGCTTTCCATACATATGGAAAAAAAAACAAAAAAACAAAAACAACATTCCTTGGATATAGTTGGCATTCTTGGAAATTTTACCTATCTGCTTTAAACTTCAGTTTCCTCACATTTAAAATTATCATAATTATACCTATATTGCAGGATTTCTGTTAGAGTAAAAAATAATAATTAATAAAATACCTATCGGTCTGGCACATAGACAGCCTTAAAGCATTACTTTTAATTAAACCTGATTCAAATCCTGAAGCCCCCACTTACAGTGTTGTCACAGTGGGCAAATTATATAGTCTCTGTAAGCCTAAACATTTTCATGTGTAAAATGGAAAAAAAGACTAGAATCTTACTTCTGAGGGTTTTGTAAAAATCCAATGAAATCATGTATATAGAGCATTTAGCACAATGCCTGGCATATAGAAAGTGCTCGACAAACATCAACTCTTAAGATTCTTATTATCTAGATTTGGAAAATGTTATGGGAATTCTCAGAATCTTAAACCAGATCACCTCATTTATCCAAAGACTCATATTTACCATCTTGTCCCTTACGTTCACAGCTCCTAACTGAGGAGTGAAAAGAGGCTCTTTGAAATTAATAATCAAAATAATGATAATAACAAATAATACGCTATTACAAAGCACCTGTACATTCTCTATTTCCATTTTTCTTACAACTAAGCCTATCAGTGGTTGTAGGTTCTCAGAACACAAGTTTAATAAGCCAGCATAGCTGTTCTAAAGGTGAATAAGAAAGGAACAAACACTGTGCTTAAATTTCTCACAGTCTTTTTGGGAATGAGGCATGAAAAAAATAGTGACAGTGCAGTGTAATATGTATTTATTGTTACAGAGCACAGGGTACAAAAGAGTAAGCAGGAAAAAATAAAAAGAAGCTCCACTGGAGAGCTGTACTTGAGGTAGTCTTAAAGTAGACTAGGGTTTACCAGGTTTAAGCAATGGAAGGGCATGCCAAGCAGAGAAAATGGCATGGCAAAGAACCTGAGCCATGAACTGGTGCAGAATGACAAAAGGGAATGAATGGACTGAGTCTTGTTTGTGTTGGTGTGGTGGGTATGGATTTGGAAATCATTAGAAAAGTAGTAAGAACCAGCTTATCAAGGAACTTTACCTAAATGGTAAACATTTGGCATCCTTAACATTTTGGCATCATAGATTTCTTTTACTATTTGGAGGATGCTATGCAACCTCTCTTCACGAAAGACAAACACACACACACACACATATATACATATTTATAAAATACACTTTATACTGGAAAGTAGGAAATAGAGTCGCTTTAAGAAAGGAAAAATAAATTCACTCCTAATCTATCAGGAAAGCACATGGAGTCTCCACAAAAAGGATACATGACTGGCTTTCCAATATCAGCATTTTGATTGTTTGTTTGTTTGTTTGTTTTCTCCTTGGAAACTTCCTCAGTTTTCACGTGAAGAATTACAACTTCCCCATATGGCATGAGTGCTTTGAAAGAAACTCACTCAATCTTTGGTATCTAGGGGTAGGCAATGTGGTTCTAGCATAAGTGAATCAGCAAAATCTCTTCCTTTGGCCATAGTTATCGATTCAGAGAAGGGAAAGAGACACACATTTAACCAAGTGATTTACTGAAAAGGTTTACTGAAGCCTTCTGGGAAAGCTTCCTTGCTTTTCTGGGAGGGCTTCCAGAAGCAAATCTCACAAACTTTCTTTTCCCATCTATATGGTTTAGGGTGTAGCAGTCCCAGACATCTTCTATGACCCTAAGGACAAGTCAGGCTTTAGAATTAAACTGTTAAATGGGAGGCAGACTGAAGAGTTGCAAAGAAGCATGGCTCTTACTGATACTTTTGAATCATGGAATCAAGCCAACCCTGATGCCCACTTACTAATAGGACCTCATTTTATGGTAACCACTAAATATCTTATGTGGTCAGGCAAATCTGAATTAGATTTTGTCTGGATAGAACCAAAAGCATCCTAACCAACACATTGCAAAAGCAGATATATACTCTCCTATTAGTCCACAGAGTTCACCAAAGTCCCTCTTTTGTATTCTCTACCTTCTCTCTTACCCCCTTTGTACCTTCTTTGTCCCATCAGCTCTTTTCACACTGCTGGGTTCCTGCTTTCAGTTAATTAATTCCATTCTCCTTGATGAAGCTGGGAGGGTAAGGCCAGATCTTCAGGTCTTACATTTACTCAGTTGTTTCATCTATTTGTCTTAATAAATAAATCTTTCTCTTGCTACTACTGTTTCTTAAAGCACAACTTTTGAGTTTACAATGTTAATAGCCTCTGCCCCTTTTCTCTGCCTATCAAATGCAGTTTCTTTCTTCATACCTCAGTTAGATATGAGCCAAGAACCACAGAAGAAAGGGATAGATTATTGGGGATGAGGAGGAGAAAACTTTATTCTACCATAATAGCATTTACAATAGGTATAGCTATTCCCCAAAAGGCTGTGAAACTTGTAAGAGGACATAAGGTTCAGGGTAGGAATACTTGCTGTATGTGTTGGGGGGGGAGGGGGCTATTGAAGGACTTTAAGGAGAGAGAAAACATGATCATATTTGTGTCTTTCAAAGATCAAAATGCTGGCAAGATTGTTAATGCATGGCCAAGTGGATATTTCCTGGGTTCACATTATCTTGTTGGGCCTGGGAATTAATCTATTGAAACTTTTTCTTGCCAGATATCTTGGGCCATTACTTCATAATACCTATATTTATGTCTGTGGGACAATTCTGGAGAGCATTTTATATTTATCACCATTTGATGGTTTATAGTTTAACATTCTCCTATTTAGAGCAGACTATAGGCTAATAGACTCATAAAACTTCATTTGAAGTGGATATTAAGGACTAGGTTATCCAGTCAAAAAAGAAAACCTACTTTCCACAAAAAAGCATAATGTCTAGCAAGTAAGGGCTAGGAGTATTGAATATATCATGAGAGCATTTGAAAAATGGGCATAGTCTATTTTCTGACCAATGAAACTTATATTTTAAAGTAGTATGACATATAAATAAACATGGTAAGATAATAATAAGTAAATTTAGCGTAAGAGAGGAACAATTATCAAACCGGGAAATAGTCCTGACTTTTCCAAAGAACATTCAGAATATCTTAAGACCATTTTGCCTTCATTCATTTGAATGCTCCAAGCTCACCTTTCCAAATGCATGGTGGGAACATGCAAAAAGCTAGATAGGTAGTTATGCTTGATCTCCAGAATTTGTTCAGATCATGGGTCACTCCTTATGGTCTTGTTGTCAGTTCCCTAAGACCTTTACTCCCCTTTCCAAAATCCCTTGACTAAGACCTGATTGGTTTTGTTCTCCTGACTTGGATTTAATCAAGTCTTGTTATAGAGGAGCTGTTATTTACTCCCTGATTTCATGTGTTCCAAGTACATGCTCACAAAAATGTGAGCGAGAAGACATCCATTTGGCCATTCATCAACAACATTGCCTTCCTTTCTGTCTGAGTCCAAGTAAGGGGAAGTTCTGATCCCTTGACCCCCTTCTATTAATTATATATTGCTGCATATAAAATTATTCCAGAAGTTAGCAGCCTAAAATAATAAACATTTTCTTACACAGTTTCTGAGTCATGAATCCAGGAGAGTATTAGCAAGTGGTTTGGGGTCAGGGTCTCTCATAGGTTACAGTCAAGATCTCAGCTGGGCCTGCAGTCATTAGAGGCTTCACTTGGGCTGGAGAAACCGCTTCCAAGAGGGCTTACTCACATAGCTGTTGGCAAGAGGTCTCAGTTCTTTCTTTGTGGGTCATTCATAACAAGGTAGCTGGCTTCCAACAGAGAGAGCAAAGAGAAAGGGAGAGGGAAGGGAAGGAGGAGGAAGGGAGAGAAAGGGAGAGGGAAGACACAGTGTCTTTATAATTAATCTCAGAAGTAAGACACCATTACTTCTGTCATATTCTATTGGTCACACAGAACGACCATGGCACAGTGTGAGAGGGGATTTTACAGCAGTGTGAATACAGGGAGGTAGGAATCATTGGGGGCCAACCTGGAGGCTGAACTCCCAGTTAGTTCAGAGGTACAAGCACTCAGGGCCACCCAATGCTTACCCAACCCCCACTATCTTGTTATGGAAAGGGGGAATGAATATCTCTGGAAAGCATTTTTCCCACAATAATGTCAAAACATACATGAAAAATATGTTTATGTGTTCTAAACACCAAGATGGATTTGAAAATACATATATATTGCTCCCAAAATTACTGCAGAATTTTGAGCTTTCAGTTATGCTTTAACAGTGGATAAAATCAGAGTAGTAATTATGGAGTCACCTGAATTACAATGCAAATGGCATAGTTAAAATGTAAGATTATCTGTCCTTTAGTTCTGAAATGATGAGTCTCTAATTTTTCTCTACTCTGGTATTCTCTAACACTGCTAAAATATATACATTTTATTTTTGTAATAACATTAAATAAATTGAAATAAACAAAAGGATAAATGGTTAGAGAAGCTTTGTTTGAATTATAAATGTATTATTATCAGGATCATATTGTAAGAGAATCAGATAGTATCAAAGACTCTAGAATATAAATTATGTGGGCAAAGAACAGTGAGGTAAAATATATTTTAAAAGATAACAAAGACTGAAAGCTAGAAGATGAAGGACTGATTTTTTTAAATAGAATCATCTGCCTGGAGGAGGGGAAAAATGGAGAAGAATAAACCCTAAAAGTGTGAATTAAGAGAAAGCAGGAAGCGGGTATGGCACAGTGGATAGAGCCCCCGTTTACCATATGGGAGGCCCTGAGTTCGCTTCCCGGGGCCTCCTTGTGAGGGCAGGCTGGCCCGCGCAGCCCGGTGGGCTGATGCAGCAGGACCTCACAACAGGAAGCGGGTGTGGCTCAATCGATAGAGCCCCTGTTTACCACGTGTGAGGCCCCGGGTTCGCTTCCCGGGGCCTCCTTGTGAGGGCAGGCCGGCCCGCGCGGCGCGGTGGGCTGATGCAGCAGGACCTCACAGCAATGGGAAGATAAGCAGACACAGAGAGAACACACAGCGAATGGACACAGCAAGCACAAACAGCACAACAGCAAGGGGGGCGATAAATAAATAAAAATCTAAAAAAAAAAAGCAGTGGCAGTACAGTATCGTCTCAGCTGCACACTCAAATAGACTAAGGCTTTGTGAAACCATTAGGAGGTCTTAGTAAGACACCCAAGACCAGTATATAAGACCAGACCCAAAAGGAACAGAGAATATATCTCCAAGGAAAGAAAGAAAGGGAAATGAACAAGGCTCAACGGTAGACTTAGAGCCCACACCCAGTCTACAGTGGGACGATTTATTGAGTTTAGAACCTACAAAATTCAGAACTTTGCATAGAGAAAAACCTTTGGTAAAGGTGTGCCATTATTATTGCCTCTTTGTTTACTTTCATTTCTCAGGAAAAACACCCATCCTTGTTAGAATAAAAGACTGAAAAGAAAATCTTGGCAGATCCCTGGCATAATCAGAGCTGGTGAAGCCAAATGGCAACTATGAGTATTTTATAGATATATAACATTAGACTTATAAATCATTAGGCTATGATGATTATGTTAACGATGCTTTAAGAGCAGGGTCACAAAGCTTAACTCACTCTGCAGTCCAATGATTTAACATTTGAGGAGTACACTTACAGTCCCATTAAAAAACATCACTCTTTTGATTCCAACATGAAATCTCGATGTCCCCAAGTAGGTCATGTCCAATACTCCAGAAGAAGATATTTCTTTTATAAATATCTGAAACTTGATATTACATGAAATCAACTCCAAAAATAGTGAAACGAGTCACAGTAAACTTGTAAACATCTAAATAATGTTGGCCGTTTAGAATACCAAACTAAATCTTTAAGAAGTTTTTTGTTGGAGAGATCTACCACTGCCTCTGCCTAGTAAGTGGCTTCTGGTTAATAGAAAGCAAACAGGTATATTCATGTTGAACTTCTTATTAAAAATTGCTGATTCACCTCTGCTGGACCCTTTGCAGTCTTCTCACATTTTAGTTAATTATCCATATGATCATTTCTACCCAAATAACTTACCATAAACTTACTGGCTTAACTCATTTTATTTCTACAAAATAACATTGGCATCATTCCCTTCTCTGATGCATTAGATTCCCCTTCTTTGACTCAACACCACTCAGTTCAGCAGTTACTGCTATGTACCAAACAGCCGCTACTAGGACTGAATAGTTTAGATCCATTAACACAGTTTAGAAGGGCTATATCTGGTGACTTTTCTACACATTAGTTGTAACCCAGATGGTCCAACCACATGAAGGCAGCCCAAACTTACTCACTAGGAAGAAGCATCAGCCAAGGATCTGGCACATCGTTACAAGAGGTGGTCGGGGATGCTGGGGCATGAAATCTTTATAGTGTTGTACTGGGTAAGCTTTGCATTGTTGATAGCTCCCATGGTTAACAGAAAGCATTAGTGCCATTTTCTGAGTGCCAACGACATGGCATACATTTTATCAGTGTTGACTTATGTTATTTCACTTGACCCTTCAAACACTGTGAGGTAGTATTATGATTTTTTTTTCCATTGAAGATAGTAATGCTCAGAAATGGATAATACACCAGTAAATACCATGATCCAAACCCAAGTATGTCAGCCTCCAAAGCGCATTCTTCCTCTATGATGACTGCTGCTTTTTTCAAGTCATATCAGTTTTGGCTTCTCTTATGATGACTTTTTTCATTTACCTCTCCAACTTGGTTTTATGGCACACACACACATGCACATATGCACTGCTTATGTTAACTAAACAATATTTTCTTTAAGATCTCATTTGATTCTTTGTCAACCAGATAACAAACAACCTGTTTGATGAAAGTTTTCATTTTACATCTAGTTCTCTAAATGATAAGGGACATGAAGTAATAAAATAATACTCCAGAGGACATTTACACACATTTTACTTCCTGTTTCTCTTTTAAAATTTCTATCGTTAAATTGCCAAACAGCCATAGGCTTTGGATATAATACCTTCGGCTGCAAATAAAAGAACGATCTTTATAGATGGAAAGTGTGCAAAGGACTATTACATCAGTCTCTCAGTTTCTCTCCCACAGAATGTTGTAGTGTGTTCAAACGAATGAGGGGAGCAGTGAATAAACCAGTTCTTTAAACTTATGCAAACTCTTCCATACCTGAATTTCAGAGCATTTTGGAGGCAAGTATCAATTTGTTCATCCCTTTCTCCTAATATTTTATATGGACAAATTTAGGCACAGATGGGATAATGAACCTGGCAGAGGATCAAGAAGACATTAATGGAAAATGGGCACATATTGTAGGATGCTGATTTAGGTGCTTCTTGCTTGCATTTCTCGTAATGGAAATACAGCCGTACTGTTACGCTTGTATTTTATGGTTCACTGAACAGCTGCA
>JAQZBX010041350.1:8488-22481 GCA_029593785.1 Cabassous unicinctus
TTTTTTTTTTTTTTTTTTTTATGCTTATGCAATTTGGGGAAGAAAGAACTGGAAGGGTTAGGTGAGAAAATGCAAAGACATATATGCTACAATCCACCCTGTCCCATAAGTCTTACACTTCTTTCAACCACCTCTCCCACGAAAGGCCCTGAATATGAAACTAGGGGTTTATAAACAGTAGTACTGTAATATCAGACCACAGCTACAATATAAATAGCAAAACAAGCAATAATGGGACCGTGCGGACTCTGGGCGTTACCTAGAAGTGTGGCTCTTAAAGATAAGGATATTCCAGGGGAGACCAGAAATGCTGGATGCTGGCACATATATGGACTTCTTCTAACAGTCTGATTGATCATGGATTATTGCTACAGTGGCAGCCCAGTCAAGCAAGAAGTTAGAAGAAACCATGTTAATCTGGAAGAGAAGCCTAAGGGTGCAAATGTTTAGTAGGTGCTAGGGGAGAGATGCCTTCTCCGATGAGTAAAATAACAGTGGAACTTTCTCCAATAGACCCTAGGACATTTGCTTAGAGTGGGCAACATCTGGGCTCACAATACCACCCATGTTAACCCTCCAAAAGAGTAGGCCATAGTACAAATTGTGTTTCAACACCCCGTGGCTGTCCCTCTATGGCCACTCTTTGTGTAGCAGTGGGGCTGCTTCTACATCACTTTTAGAGCTGGCTAGCTAACTTTAACACTGGGTTCCAGGTGCCATACAGATACTTAAAAAATTCTACGGAGCTATAAGGTTATAACAAAGAGTAAAGCATCTCAGGATTTAGAAATAACGATTATAGATCAGAGCCCAGGGATAAAAGTGACTGCTGCAAGAGTTTACAATCTAGGCCTTGATTTCCTTAAATAAAGCTTTTTCTAGAGATTATTAACAGCAACCTCTAGTAGAAGTTTTGTTTCATTTTACTTTTACACCTTTACTAAGATTATGTTAATCAACAGGTATTTTACTTTAGCAGTACAGAAAAATAAAACATTTTCTTAATTATTTCATGAAAATTTAAGATTTTCAATGGAATCAAGATTATCTTCCCCTGCCACCACTCTAATATACAGATTAAGGTGGCATGTGACAGGTTTCTTTGTTATGAAGTTACTTTTTGTTATTAATATTCTTTCAGATTTCTACTTAATAATGACTTCCTGTAATTTAGCCATTTGTATAGAACTACTTCAGTTTAGAAAATGCTTTTACATACGTCCCATAATTATCCATAACTACATAGACTATTTAAACTTAAGATAAATTTTAACAGATGAAATTTACTTCCATGAGCCCTCTACAGCATTTTATATTTATTAAGGTCCTGTCCTACTTACTCCTGCCCTCATGAAAGCCAGTCATCTTATCTTAGGACAAAATACACTCCCTTAAACAAGCTTATCACGTGTTGGTCAGCCTTGAGTATGAAAGCACTTCACGAACTTTTTACTCTTTTCAATATCCATTTAAGTCTTGTCTAACATCCCTCATTCTAGTTTGTGAAAAATTCATTTCACTTTTGGACAGATGTACATTTTTTTCCTTTAACTTAATTTTATTAAACACAAACTTACAGTTTCCATTATTTTAAAGATCTAATAAATATAATGTTAATTTACTTCATTAGTGTCTGTGTAAACCTACGGAGATTACACTGGGGTCGAATAAAACTGAAACAGTTATAGTTTATGCAAGAAATATTTTTTATTTCCTTCCATAGAACACTAAAACCTCTTGTTTTCATAATATTCTGAAAATTGTGAACAACTTTAAAAGCATGCTGACTACTAGACTCCGGAATATATTACAATTGTTTAATTTGTTTCAATCATAATTTAGAAAAAAATCTTTCTAGAGCTCTTAAGGACCTTTTTGTTTCTACTTACTGAAATTTGGCAACTGGAGTCTTTCTTACTCTCATTCCAATGCTGTAAGTTTAAATCAGTGAATCACAGGACAAACTTTGCAAACTTAGATTTATTCTGTAAACATTTCCTCTGTCCCTGTCATTTTTAATTTCCAGGCCTAACCTTACATTTCTCTATCTTATTGCAGCTAGCCCTTCCCCCATAGCTCTCTCAAAGAGAAGGCCCTGTGAGGGCCAAGGTAGGTTAAGGAACCCAGAAAAAACTTTTTTTCTTTTTAAAAAGTTATTCAGTTTAAAAGTTACTAAACTTTAACAGCATCAGTTTTGTTAATGTGGTTATCCAGATCTAATTAGAATTAACATGGAAACAGAAAAGAGAACTTTAATGTTAACATTTTTTATTAGTCTATGTTTGTTTTCTAAATAATATACTGAAACTATTCAAATGAAAATATGAAAACACATGGTGTACTTCCACTGAGCTAATCTGGCTCCTTAGGTTAATCACCCTTTTGGAAGGCTATCTGCCCCTTTCCCTAGGACAGGTTAGATTCCCTGCAGTCCGCTGGAGTCCTGCTGATCAATCTGGGTCTCTGCCTCCTCTCTGATGTAATTCCTTTCTTTACCTAGGTGGCTGGATGTGACAACCTGCCTGAGGAGATCCCCGTCCCTCCTGTGGAGTTGGGGTCCCTTCCAATATTCAAGGGTGGCCCAGCTGGCCAAACTCACCACAAAGATACCACTCTCCACCCTCCCAGTCCCCTCTTCCTCCCAGGAAATCTGCTGTCACATTCAGTTCAGAGAAGGGAGCCAGTGGCTTCACCTAGGCTCTCCGCCCTGAGGGTGGGGTGTGTGGGGGGGCTTCCTGCCACAGGGGCACGTGACCCAAAATTTTCCCCTGGCTTCCCTATCTGCCCAGTACCCTCCTAGATGGCCCAGAGCGTCGTCTTCCCATTCAATATATATTCAAAGGAGCTGGCAGGGAGGAAGACGCCCACTCTCCTCTCAGATACAATTTGCCAGGAGAACCCTTGCTTAATATTTCCGGGGTGGGGGAAGGGAGACCTTCCCAGCCACCAGGAGGTCTAACAACTCACAGCCTGTTGTTTCCGCTTCTTCATCTCTCCATCCCTCACTCTCCTGGGAGCCTTGAATCAGTGTCCCGGTCTGCTGTATCCCAAAGCAGGTCTTAAAGGCAGCCTCTGGCTCCTTCTCCATTGTTTTAGCGAGAGCTGAGCCCTCTCTGCCTAACCCCTTGACCATGTTCCCCATGAATATAGTTTAACATCCTAAATGTATAATGATTCATTCCTATTGATAGTTGCAAAAATAATTCATTAATTCTAAGTGCATACATATTCATCAAGTGAATGTAACTTATTTATTTTAATATACCCCTGTGGTGGCATAATGAAGGAAATAATTCAGAAAACAGCAGAAATCAATGAAATAGGGGAAAAAATAAAAATTAACAAGTCAAAATTTAATTCTTTAAAAGGGTTGATAAAAAATTAATAAGTACTAGCAAGACTTATTTAGAACCAAATGAGAGAAATTTCATCAATATTAGGGATGAAAGGAGGTATCACTATTTAGTCATACAGAAAATAAATGTTATTCAGGAGTATTATGACCATAAAATGTACAATATATTTCTTTTATTGAAAATACAAAATATTGATGAGATAAACTAAAGACATAAATAACTGAAATATATTCCATGTTCACTTACTGGAATGCTTAATATTGTTAAAAATATTAAACATCTCCAAATTATTCTGTGGATTTAAAAAACCCAGTGAAAATCCCAACAACCTCTTTTTCATAGTGTACATGATCTCAGATAAGCAATCTTCTGAAATTCAAATTGGTTTTTCTTTTTAGGCAATGCATCACTTCTCTTTAGTTACTTTAGATATTTTGATTGCCTTTATTTTAATTATGATATTTCTTGTACTTTTACAGTTCATTCTATTTAGGCTTTCTCAGTTTATGGCATCTGTATGTTTGCATCTTTTGCCAAATTTGTGATGTTTTTAGCTATAATTTCTTTAAATAGTGTTTCGACCCCACATTCTTTCTTCTCCTTTTTGGATTCTGATGATACATATTTTAGATATTTTGTTATTATCCCATGGGTCCCTAAGATACCTTGTATTTTTTTAGTGTATTTTTCCTCTGTTTTTCAGATTGAGTAAATGCTGTTGATCTGTTCTCAAGTTCACTGATTCTGAAGAAGAGCACTACCCAATGCAAAGCCAATTTGCAAAGAGAGTGAAAGGTGTTTTTTGCTTAGTTTGCTTAGTTATGTTAGTTCTAGGCACTCTAGAAAATCTCTGTCATATTACCAGCTGATTGCAAAATCAAGAAGCAGACATCTAAGAGAATAAATCCCAGAATTAACATTTTAAAATATTAAAATGTACAGTGTGCAACAAAAGAATACAAAATGAACAAATAGGAAAGGATGACACACCCAAAGGAAGAGGATAAAAATCCAGAAAACATCAATGAAAAAGACCAGACATACTGGACAAAAGTCATAAAAATGATCTTTACTATGTTCAAAGAGATGAAGGAAAATAAAGAAAAAATAATATTAATATAATGACTAAATCTGAAAAAGACACAGAGAAAACTAAAGGATATCAGGTAAACAATGAATGAACAATATGAGATAGCAGATTAAAAAGGCTTTAAGTAAAAGGATATTATGAAGGACAAGATGGTATTGTATACTGTTAAAGGGTTCAATTCAACAAGAAGAGATAACATTATAAATATACGAGCACCTAATAACAGAACCCCAAAATATATAAAGCAAATATTGACAGATTTAAAGGGAAAAATAGGCAGCTCTACATCAATAGTACAAGAATTTAATATACCACTTCCAATAATGGATGAAACATCTAGACAGAAGATCAATAAGTAAATACAACACTTGAGTAATACTCTAAACCAACTAGGCCTAATGGACATATATAGAACAATTCACCCAATAAAAACAGACAACACATTCTTCTTAAGTCCATGGATCTTTCTCCAGGATAGACCATATTTTAGGTAACAAAATAAGTCTCAATAATTTAAAAAAATATTTAAATCATGCTATTTATCTTTTCTGACCAAAACAGACTAAAGCTTGAAATCAATAACAGATAGAAACATGGAAAATTCACAAATATGTGGAAATTGAGCAACATACTTTTAAGAAACCAATAGGCTAAAGAGGAAATCTACAAGAGAAATTAGGAAACATCTTGAGTCAGATGAAAATGCAAATGCAACATTCCAAAACTTATGGTATTTAGCAGAAGCACTGCTGAGATGGAAATTTATAATTCTGACTGCTTGCATTAAAAAAGAAAGATTTCAAATTGGAGACTTAACCTCCAAAATAGAAGAACTAGAAAAAGGAGAGCAAACTATACACAAAGTGAGCAGAAGAAAGGAAATAACGAAGATCAGAGTGGAGATAGGTGAAATAGAGAATTAAAAATTAACAGAGAACAACAAAACCAAAAATTACTTCTTTAAAAGGTCTGACAAACTTTTAGCAAGACTGATGAAGAATAAAAGGGAGAGGACCCAAATATATAAAATCAGAAAGGAAAAGGAGGACATTTCAACTGACCCCACTGAGATAAAATGACTACATGAGGATACTATGAACAACTGAATTCCTACAAATTACATAACCTAGATGAAATGGGCAAACTCCTAGGAAAACACTAACTACACTGACTCAGAAAGAAATAGACGATGTCAACAAATCAATAACTAGTAAAGAGATTGAATTAGCAATCCAAAACCTATGAAAACAATTGATTAGCAGTCCATCACCTTAACCACTGGGCCACCTCAACGTAATGAACCACATTAACAAATTGAAGGAAAAAAACCCACATGATCATCTCAACCGATGCAGAAAATGCAGTTGACAAAATCCAGCATTCTTTATTGATAAAAACACTTCAAAAGATAGGAATAGAGGGAAAGTTCCTCCATATGATAAAAGGCATATATGAAAAAACACACAGCCAACATTGTACTCAATGGGGAAACATTGACATTTTCCCTCTAAGATTGGGAACAAGACAAGGATGCCCACTGTCACCATCGTTATTCGACATTGTACTAGAAATTCTAGCTAGGGCAATTAGACAAGAAAAAAAATTAAAGGTATCCAAACAGGAAAAGAGGAAGTAAAACTCTCACTATTTGTAGATTACATGATCCTATATTTAGAAATTTCTGAAATGACTGCAACAAAGCTAGTTGAATTAGTAAATGAGTTCAGCAAAGTGACAGGATACAAGTATAACAAGCAAGAATCAATAATGTTTTTGTACATTAGTATTGAACAATCTGAGGAGGAAATCAGGGGAAAAAAATCCTTTTACTATAGCAACAAAAAGACTCAAATACTTAGGAATCAATTTAACCAAAGAAGTACAGGATGTATATGCAGAAAACTACAAAAAATGCTAAAAGAAATCAGTGAACACCTAAACAAATGGAAAGACATTCTGTGTTCATGGATTGGAAGACTAAATATCATGAAGATGTCAGTCCTACCCAAACTAATTTATAGATTCAATGCAATACCAATCAAAATTCCAAGAGCTGAATTTACAGAAATAGAAAAGGCAATTACCAAATTCATTTGGAAGGGAAATTTCACCCAAATAGCCAAAAGCATTCTAAAAAAGAAGACAACATGGAAGGAATCTCACTGCCTGGCATTGAAACACATGACAAAGCTACAGTGGTCAAAACAGCATAGTACTGGCATAAAGACAGACACATCACTCAGTGGAATAGAATTGAGAGTCCAGAAACACACCCTTACATCTACAGCCAACTGGTTTTTGACAAATCTACCAAGTACATGTTAACGGGACAAAACATTCTCTTCAACAAATGGTGTAGTGAGAACTGTATATCTATAACCAAATGAATGAAAGAGGACACCTATCTCACTCCCTATACAAGAATCAACTCAAAATGGATCAAAGACCTAAATATAAAAGCCAGGACCATAAAGCTACTAGAAGAAAATGTAGGGAAACATCTTAAAGACCTTGTGGTGGGTGGTGGATTCTTGAACCTTACACCAGAAGTATGGACAATAAAAGAAAAAATAGATAAATGGAACCTCCTCAAAATTAAACACTTCTGCATCTCACAGGACTTTGTCAAAAGGGTGAAAAGGCAGCCTAGTCAATGGGAGAAAATATTTGGAGATCACATGTCCAATAAGTGTTAAATATCCATGATTAATAAAGAGATGTTACAACTCAACAATAAAAAGACAAACGACCCAAATTAAAAAATGGCAGAAGACTTGAATAGACGTTTGTCCAAAGAAGAAATACAAATGGCAAAAAAAAAAACCTACATGAAAAAAATATTGAACATCCTTAATGATTAGGGAAATGCAAATCAAAACTATAATGAGATATCATTTCGTACCTATCAGAATGACCACTATTAAAAAGAAAGAGAACTACAAGTGTTGGAGAGGATGTGGAGAGATAGGAACACTTATTCACTTTTGGTGGGAATATAGAATGGTACAGCCACTGTGGAGGACTGTTTGGCAGTTCCTAAAGAAATTAAATAGAGATTTGCCACATGACCCTGTAATACCATTACTGTGTATATACCCAGAAAAACTGAGAGCAGTGACACAAACAGATATCTGCACACTGATGTTCATAGCAGCATTATTCACGATTGCCAAAAGTTAGAAAGAACCCAGGTGTCCATCAACTGATGAATGGATAAACAAACTGTGGTGTATTCACACGATGGAATCTTATTCAGCTGTAAGAAGAAATAAAATCATAAAACATATGACAACATGGATGAAACTGGAGGACATGATGTTTAGTGAAGCAAGCCAGACACAAAAGGACAAATACTATATGATTGCACTACTATGAACTAAATATCTTGTGTAACATATTGTATGGTTTAATTTATATAAAATGTAAACATAAATCAATTTATAAAGATGAATTAGATTAGTGGTTATATGGGGCTGGAGAAAGCATGCTAAGGGGTGTGGAGTTTTTCTTTTTGGAGTAATGAAATGGTTCTAAAATTTTTTGTGGTGATGAATGCACAACATTGTGATTATACTAAAAGCCATTGCTTATATACTTTGGATAGATCATATCTTATGTGAATAAGTCTCAACAAAACTGCTTAATAAATAAATAAATAATTGTGCAAAATTAGCCAGAAATAGCAGCTATGTACAATGGGGGAAACATAGAAAGATTGAGAGGTGAAGAATTTTCTTGTCTACTTTTTTGTCTATTTCTTGTTGTTTATTATGATGATGATGATGAAGGAAATAATGAAAATACTCTAATAACAATTGAAGTGATGAGTGCACAACTATGTGATTATACCAGATATCATTGATTATACGCTTTGGATGAATTGTATTCTTTATTAATATGTACCAATAAAATTGATGTATATTTTTTTAAAAACCTACCAACAAAGAAAAGTTCAAGATCAGATGGCTTCATGGAGGAATTTTATCAAATAGTCGAAGAAGAATTAAAAATAATCTTGGTCAAATTCTTCCAAAAGTTTGAAGAGGAAGGAACACTCACTAATTTATTCTATGACTCTGCGTGATAGTCATAACAAAGTCAGATAAAGATACCACAAGAAAAGAAAATTAAAGACCAATTCCTCTTACGAATATAGATGTAAAAATCCTCAACAAAATGATAGCAAAGCAAATCCAACAGCACTTTAATAGAACTGTATGATCAAGTGGGATTTATGCCAGGTAGGCAAGAATGTTTTAGCATAAAAAAATCAACTAATATAATACACTACATTGGCAGAATGAAAAAACAAAACATGATAGTATCAATTGACACAGAAAGGCATTTGATAAAATCCAGCACCCCTTTTTGATAAAAACATTTTGGAATTTCCTCAACATGATAAAGGGCATATATAAAAAAAACCACAGCTAGCATCATACTGAATGGTGAAAAACTGAAAACTTTCCCTCTAAATCAGGAACAAGACAAGTATGCCCGAAGTCACTTGTACTGGAAGTTCTAGCCAGGGCAATTAGGCTAGAAAATGAAAGAAAATGTATCCAAATTGGAAAGAAATGATAAAACTTTCCCTGTTTGCTGATGACACGATCCAATGTACAGAAAATCTTGAAAAATCCACAACAAAGTTCCTAGAGCTAATACATGAATTTATCAAAGTGGCAGGGTTAAGATCAACAAACAGAAATCAGTAGTGTTTCTATACACTAGTAATGAGCAATCTGAGGAGGCTATCAAGAAAACAATTCAATTTATGATAGCAACTATAATAATCAAATATCTAGGAATAAATATAACCAAAGATATAAATTACTTTGTACACAAAAAACTATAAAACTTTGTTATAAGAACTCAAAGAATACCTAAATAAATGGAAGGACATTCCATGTTCATGGATTGGAAGAATAAATATTGCTAAGAAGTCAATTCTACCCAAAGTGATTTACAGATTTGGCCCAATCTCAATCAAAATTCCAACCATTTTTTGCAGAAATGAAAATGCCAATCATCAAATATATATTGAAGGGTAAGGGGTCCTGAATAGATCAAGCCACCTTGACATATAAGAATGCAGTTCCATAAGTCCAAGAAAAGAGATTAAGGGTTAGGCACATTAGTATGGATCAGCAGAGAGCCGAGGCTACCTTTTTGGCATAGTTTTTTTTTACAGGTCTCTGAGATAATACATTTTTGTTGAAGATGCAGCATTTTGACCTTTAGCTGAATGCAAGTGTTCTTGTTTTTGTATTTTGTATATTTGTTTTTTTGAAAAACATTAGAAAAAAACAAAATAATATCTGTGTATTACAAAAGATTTAAAACACAAAAGCCACAGAATGGCTATGGCAATTTATTACTGTTTTATAAAAGTGAATGATCTGATGAGAGTTTATTACAAAATAATATAATTGAAAAGAAAATTTGTTTTTTTTCTGTGGCATGAAATATATTTTTAAGAATATCTGAAATTATGCCTGATAACATTATACTGTTGTCTAATATGAAGTATTAGGATGTTTTATGGACAGTGAGGATATTGATAAAGTTTTAGGAACTTTGCATAATTTTATACACATTTTATCTACATAAACCCAACTAACTGAAAGTTAGAAAGTCCTTTATAATTTGAAAACACTCCCTATGTAATTAATAATATATTAAATAAACCTATTTCTAACACCTCTCTTTTTATAAGGTGAAAGAGTGAATTAGTTGTGATTTTTCAGGTGCCCTCTGGAAAATACCAAAGACAGTTTGAAATAAAAAAGATATCATTTAGCATTTGATTTGAGAAGGCAAAAATCTCAAAAGTTGTCAGGAAGATTGAACATTTGGTTAAATAGGATCACAGGTCACTATGAAACAACACTTGGCTTTCTTCTTTAAACAAAATGAAAATAAAATTTTTTTAAAGTAAATATAGGAGATAATATAATGGTAAAAAAAGCAAAACAAAGCCTGTTTATTCTTTTCTTAAAAGTAGGACAATTTTTTTAGACAATCAAGGCCATGATAAAGTCAACAACATAGACACTCCGCCTTTTACATTGATAATTCAGAAAAATAAAACTTTTAAAATTTCTGACTTAAAAACAGACCAGTAGCCCAAGAAAACTTTATTTTAGCAGAGAGAAAATGAAATTTTAGTTCTGCATCAGTATACTATTTGATACTAAGGCTTTAAAAAATCTTATAGATAGATCCATCAAATCTTACCCAACTTTGACCATAAGAAATAACATTTCTTTTCTTCAAACCCTCTACAACTTTTTCTATAACTTACACTCCCTCTTTTTCATTCTGTAATAACTAGTAAGTTTATTTTAGGACAAAACTTCTCTCTTGTTGTAATTCAACGTGGAGTTTGACGATGTCGGGAACGATCCAAAGAAAGATTGGGATCAGGGGACCTCATTCCATGAGGAATGCAGGCAAGTTTATTTAGGTTGAAGCTGCTTTTTATACTACAAAGCTGATAACAAAAGTAGGGAGTTCTTCACTAGTTTCTCAGCTTGGTGCGTGAGAGCACTACCTGTTTGTGAGTTCCCAGACAATCTTTCTTGGGAATTCAGACAATAACATCTGTGTGGTGAGTTCATTCTGCTCTGCCTCCTCCTACTGATATCTGCAGTATGCAGTGTCCTTGGAGACATTTACTAATGATTCTCTGCCAGCAAGCATGCTTTTTGAATGCTTAACCCTTTATGCTCTGGCTCTCAGCATTTTCTCCAACACTCTCTTTTTCCTTAATGAAAATATATCCTATATAACTTATCTACTGAAGTTACCAAAATGATTTTAGTAACTATCTTCAAGATGACATCTTACAAAACACAATTATTGTCAAATAAAACTTGTCAGAATGACTTAATCTGGTTAAATGGAAACGTTTATATATATTTGTTTTAAACTTTTAGTAGATATAATACTAACTTATTTATATATTTATATATTTTTATGTATTCATGTTAAACTTTTAGTAGATATAATACTAAATTATTTGATAAACCTGTATATGTTGGGAAGTACATTTCCAAAACTGCATGCCCAATTTTTTTTGTACTTAACATTGATAATTCAGAAGAATCGTTGTTTTCTTTTAAATTAATAATATTAAATTAATATACAGATAGAGGACATACAGCTAAAATTTTCAGACATGAGTCAGTAAAAACAGACTCAGAAATACAGAATGACAAAGCACAGAGATATAAAACTCACCAGTTTATGTAAAAGAACTGATTTTCTGGCCTTGCCCCCTTTATAATTTTTATTTTATTTTTAATCAGAGTTTTGTGTGCTTTTGGTAAGGAGGCTGTTTTTAATATCATTATATATTTTTAGAAGCTTTTAATACTAATCAAAGAATGCACCACACTCCTTGGTGGGGTGTGGGACCCATTTTTTTGTTTGTTTGTTTTTTGTTTTTATTGCACCTTTTCAAACTATAGCTTTATCTAAATTAAAACTCCCCCATTGTGTCCACTGTAGTTCCAAGCTATCTTTTGTCTAAAACATCTATTTTTTTTTAAGAACACTCATGAGGAACCCACTTTAAACTGGGTCTTTTATGTGCTCATTTTTCATTTTCCTTTTTGCTTTAAAAATGGATAATCTTGTTTTTAATGTCCCTGTTGCTTGCAGATGTTGGAGTTCTGATGAAGAAGGAGAGAAGGCCCCGGGAAAAGAGACGAGCCATTCACCTGACAGTTCACAGCTGGCCTTGTGGAGAGAGGCAGAGCCTAGAGAGCCTCATAGTCTACAGCTGACCTTGTGGAGGAAACAGGAGCTCAGCCCAGAGAGAAACTGAGCCCCGGGAAGAGAGGAACCTAAGAAGCCTGAACCCTGGTAAATGTTGGTAGCTGTCTTGCTCCAAAACGTGGCAACAGACTTCGGTGAAGGAAGAAACTTAGGCTTTATGGCCTGGTAACTGTAAGCTTCTACCCTAATAAATACCCTTTATAAAGACCAACAGACTTCTGGTATTTTGCATCAGCACCCCTTTGGCTGACTAATACAATAGCTATTCTTTTTTTTTTTTTTTTCCCCCTCTGAGGTACTGTTATCAGATGGCTCTGGTTTCTGGGCTTCTATGTTCTTGGCTTATGTTGCATAAAAGAATTATAATGCCATAGGGTAAGCAAGGGAGTAAAGAGTTTATTAAGAAACAAGAAAATGAGAAAAGCACATGGACTGTGGGCATACTGCAGGGTGAGTTGCATGTGTGGGGCCCCAGATCAGGATTTTTAAAGTCTGCTTGCTGTTCTGATTGGTTGCCCCACCTGTCATTTCTCAGGGGGCCAATGGTGAGGTCTTTTGATGACATCTGGGCCTTTTTCTTTACCCCAAATGGGATTCTCATTCCAAATGAGATTTTCATGGCTGGGATCTCACAGGGTCTTTCTGGCAGCCTTCTCCTTTGGAGGTTTCTGGGAGGGGTCTCACAGCCATGTGGTCTGCCAGCCATGTGGTCTGCTGGGCCATCTGCCTTCCCCCTTTCACTATACTAACCTGCCTCAACATCTCCCTCAGAGAGTTTACACCCTTATTCTTAAGGGGGCACTGAAGGGCAATGGTCATTCTTCTGTGTCTACTTTCTGCTAGATAAGGGGAGTATGCCCTACCTGAAAAGGTGTAAAACCTTCTGGCTATTCTATTGTGGTTGAGGGAAGACAGGTCCGGCACCGTGGTTGGAACTGACTAATAAGGCATTGATTCTGTAAGAAGTAAACTTAATTAAAATTTTGAAGATACATGGTCCCACTAAAAGGATAAAGAAGATGGTGGTAGGCAGGCCCAAAAGGGAGCCAGCCATGACATACTGGACCACAAGAGTGAGAAAGGCCAACTGCCTTCAGAGACTGTATCCTCCCAAAGTTGATGGGAAACAGCATTCTTCCTTGAGTTCTTTTATGCTGTTGTTTAAATCTAGAGAGAGATTGTGGTAGACAAGCCTAGTTTGGCATAAAATGCCCACCCCAAGGAACAGAGAGAGTCTGCAACTGCAAGCAAGATAGCTCCATCCATCTTCCCCATGGGATCTAAGACCCCTCTCAATTAGAGGTGGAGTGGGCATCACCATCCCGAAATCCTCAGGATTTGGGAATGAATGATGGACTAGAGTAGACTTATTGGTATTCTACTATAGACTTGTTATTCTAGCAATAGAAGAACTTTTATCCTTGATGTAGAGGCAGTGACCATTGGAGGTTCTGCGGGGAAGGAGAGTGAAAAATAGGTGTAATATGTGGGCATTTTCAGGATATTGGAATTGTCCTGAATGGTGTTGCAATGATGGATACAGGTTATTATATATTTTGTCATAACTTACAAAATTATGTGAGACAGAGTGTAAACTATAATGTAAACTATATTCCATGGTTAGTGACAATGCTCCAATATGTAATCATCAATTGTAACAAATGTACCACACTAATAAAGGATGTTGTTAATGTGGGAAAGTGTGGGAGGGATAGGGAGTGGGGCATATGGCAATCCCTTATATATATATATATATATTTTTTTT
>JAQZBX010041351.1:8175-22477 GCA_029593785.1 Cabassous unicinctus
TTTTTTTTGCAGATATCAAGAAAACACATATACTCATTGAATCAGTTATATTTCCTGGTTTCCTTTTTAAGAAAAACCCAGCTGTTGACAAAGAAGAACATACCTCATCTATACTGGAAGGAGGTTTACGTGATGGAAAGAACACATAATTGATGCATTTCAAGAGGCTTTTCACAGCATAAACGACAAATGGGAAGGAAAATAATGCAATGCAAATTCCAATTATAATCCAGGTATTGGAAGTGCTTCCTAAAAATAAATAAATGATGTTTAGCATCAATATGTGTCTTGACACACAAATGCTTTAATAGTGCTGACAGCTTGTGTGAAAGACTAGCCAGGTTAAAGGAAATTTTTTAAAAAAATCTATTAAGTAACATTCTTACATGCAAAGTATTCTCCAGCACTTCTTCAACAAATAATTCATAAAATTAAGAGAAAAATTCTGTGATAAAGCATCTCCAAGTCAGCACGAGAGGCTGGAAAATATAAAATGAGACTAAACTATTCCTACATAAATATATTTACATGCTGAACAAATTAAGTGATGTCTACACCAAGGATTATGTAAAATTAAAAATAATAATAGTCTTATTAAATACTGAAGCACAATAATGAAAGGAAATTTATTATGTGGCTACTGGATGAAATATAAAGCATTAAAAAATTGAGTAGAGCACTAAAAATATTTTCTTAAAACTAAAGACTCAGCTTTATGGTTTAATTTTGATTCATATAGTTCATTAAGAAAACATTCTATGTAGATTGCAGAAAAGTATTTTACAATAAATTTCAAGTAGTAAATAATTTTTATTAAGTCTAGTTATGTTTTAAAAATAAGATATAATGAAAGACTCTGACCTGGTTTTGTTTTCTCACACACAATATCACTAAAAACACTGCTTTTATTCCATTTTTCATCCTCAACAAATGCTCTGGCTTTGACACAA
Source organism: Cabassous unicinctus (assembly GCA_029593785.1). Classification (NCBI taxonomy): domain Eukaryota; kingdom Metazoa; phylum Chordata; class Mammalia; order Cingulata; family Chlamyphoridae; genus Cabassous; species Cabassous unicinctus. The sequence goes on from JAQZBX010041351.1 coordinate 9,126, forward strand.
TACACAGTCAGCGGGTGCAAGTTAGGAAGAGTAACATCAATTTTATTCTCAAGAATTTTGCTCTATTAAAAAAACAATGAAATAATTGATAAAGTTTAGTCACCTCATGAATAATCAGATGGGAAATCTATTTTATGAATTCCTTAAATGGCCTCTCACAAGCACTTACATGTATTTAAGTACATACATTTGTTTGGGACAATGCCTTTAAACCAAATCAGCATGTTAAAAATGCTGCTGCCAAAAAAGCCCATGAGTTCTTCCTAAGACAACTCTAACTTACGCTGGTTTGATTTAACTGCAACTCTTTTACCTCTGAGTTGTGGTTAAGCGTGGTTAAGAGTAGGGTTCTGGCCTCAAACTGCCGGTGTTAGGTACCAAGGAACCGTGACCTCAGGCTAGCAGTTCAGTCCAGTGCCTCCATTCCCGATTGGTAAAACGAGGCTAATTATCACTCTTCTCCATATTAGTCAGCTATCACCACGATGACATCGTGTAACAAAACAATCCCAACATTTCATGGCTCAAAACAGTAATTACTGCTTTGCCTCACTCATGAGTCTCCGGTGCAGCTCTCCCTGAGGCTGTGGTCTGCTCCACCAGCCTCTCGGCCTACCTGGACAAGGGACTGCGGAGAGCAGGTTCTCCTCCTGGCGATGGCAGGGGCACAAGGGCCAGGCCAAACGGCACGAGCACATCCGAGGGCTCGGCTCACAGTACAAACACTCCCATTCCATTGTCTAAAGCAAGGGAGGCAGGAAAGAATGCTCCGTCCCCAGTATTTGCTGAACAATAATTTAATCTATCATGCTGTGTGGTAGGGCTATTTTGAGAATGACCATGACAATTCACGTAAAATGCTGAGCTAGTACCTGACACGTGATAAGTATCCAATAACTAGCAGTTGCTATTATTAGAATTATTTATGTATTATCTCACAAAGGATAGGACGGTAACTAAAATTTACTGAAACCTCTACCATTTGTCAAGCAATGTGCCAGGTATTTTCATTTATGTCACCTCATTTTAAACAAATGTCCTTTTGAAAAATTTAGACTGTATTTATCACTGCTTTAGAGAAAAGGACACAAAGTCTCAGAGAGGTAAAGCACCTTGCCTGAGGTTACTTTAAATTCATGGCTTGAGACATAAATTTAGGTTTGTCTGATTCATGGACAATTGAAAACTGATCCTAATTCTAAAAGGGCTGAATCAAGCTGTGGCTACAGTAGACTCAGTTAAAATGAAAGCACGCAAGTCATTGGAATTTGCTTAGATTTCCAACAGAAAGTAAAGTTATAGAATTCACCAACTTGACTGCACATGAGTTTTAAAAGTTGATTCCTTGATTGTAACTCCACAAGGGAAAAGTGACCTAGGAACCAGGTAGGGTATGCGATATTCTCTATTAACTGTCAGTGGTTTTTTTAATTTTAGGGTTTAGACCAGTGTTTCTAAACCCTTTTTTCATTACTGCTCCCCAAAGGAGATTTTTTTAGATACTTTTTTTCTAATCACTCTCCCACCATGAAATTAAACACTAAGGAATAATATTTTGTTGGGCAGAGTTGAGCTTTGAAGGGCCACAAACCACTGTAATATCAAAGATACTTTTATACCCTAAGAAGCAGTTTTTGCAGTCTTGGAGATGGTATTGCTCCCACTGACAACGTAGGATTTAGAGCAGTGGTTCAACTGGGGACACTGAACATTGATTGCTTAGAGACATGTTTGGCTGGGAGGTGCTACAAGCATCCAGGGGGTCGAGGCCAGAGATGCTGCTCAACACCCTACAATGCACAGGGGGCCCCCACAACAGAGAATTATCTGGCCCCAAACGTCCAGAGTGCTGAGGCTGAGAAACCTTGGTTTTAATGAATACCTGGGAATCACGTTAAAAACATAAATTCCTGGGTTCTAACACCAGCAATTCTGATTCAGTAGGAATGGGGCTTGCTCCACAACTCCTCCAAGCAAAACTGAGATACTAACATCCTTCACACTGAAACCACCCGAGTTAAGCCCACAGTCTTAAGAATTTCTCTAAAACTATAACTTCAGGCTTTGTTTATCCAAATCATAGCTAAAACTCTAAATGACCAACATAGTCTTTTTACCTCAGCGGTGGATGTGTTTTCCCAAAAAACAATTTCATAAGTTATCGGGTAATGCTGGTTCATGGACTTATTTTCCGCGTCTTTGGGAGCACTGAGATAGATGCGCAGGGAACCGCTAATGGCTTTCACGTTGATTACTGGAGGAAATATGACAGCTAGAAAAAGATGTGTGAAGACACAGTGTTCAACTCAGACTAGAAACAATTTTAAAAACTTGTACCAAGTTGGAGAATAACAATCTCAAGTAAAAACTATTTGCTTACTTCGTATTTCAGTATCAAGTTTTTTCTCTTCAGACCAAAGAGATGTGTTATTTCCACTAGATGCTTGTACACGGAGGAAGTAAATGCCTTTGTGGAAAACTTTCTGAGGAAAGACACACTGGGTGGTTTTGACATTTTTACATTCAAGTATTTGTTTCCATTTATCTGAATGGTCCCCAGGAATCTTTTTAAAAAAAGCACTTTAAGACAAAAAAACATTTTAAAAAAATTTAAACATCAATTCAGTAAATATTTATTGAGTACATACGATATCCTAGACATTCTGCCAGGGACTAGGGTCACAGAAACAATTACCTACCCTCATGAGTCTCGCAATCCAGTGGAAGAGATGTACTGAATACAAAAGAAAATCAGAGATTACCTCTGGAGTGTGATAAAATAGTGGTGGCTACAGCTGGCTTGTACCAGCTTATAAGAACTGCTGGTTAAATTTTCAGGAGTGTTGTTAAACCCAGTCATTATTAAATATTAAATTATATAATCTCACAAATAAATAAATCGTATTAAAAACAAAGGTGGGGAGCAGATGTAGCTCAAGCAGTTGGGCGCCCACCTCCCCCACATGGGAAGTCCAGGGTTCGGTTCCCGGAGCCACCTAAAGAAAAAGAGCAAGACAGAGAGCTGATGCCATGGATTGGTGTGGTGAGCTGACTCAACAAGCTAAAGCAACGAGGAGACACGAGAGACACAACAAGCAGGGAATGGATATGCTCAAGCCATTGGGCGCCTCCCTCCCACCTGGGAGGTCCCTGGTTCAGTTCCGGTGCCTCCTAAAAGATGATGAGCAGACACAGCGAGCAGACAAGGAACAGACACAGAGAGCAGAGAGCAAGTGCAAACAATGGGAGCAGGGGAGAAATAAAGCTTAAGAAAAAAAAACACACACAAGAAAACAAAGGTAATAAGTACTCAAAATTCAGCTTGTCCTAATTATTTTACTGTTTTATCATCAACTATGCTCTTGAGGTTATGCCTACTGTATCTGCATGGCGTCAATATATACAATTGAGTCCTACGACACATCTTGTTCCATGACTGCAGGCAGGATTCATGAATATGATGGATGTCACTCCCCTCATGATTACATTATGTTATAGGGCAAAAGGGAAGGGATTTTATGAATGTAATTCATTTGATTTTGAGTTAATCAAATGGGAGATTAACCTGGGCGAGCCTGACCTAATCAGGCAAGTCTTTAAAAGAGGGTCCTGACAGCTCCCATCAGGCCTAAGCTGTGCTAGCCCCATACACCACCCCACCCCCGGAGACCACTGCCATGGGCCAGCCCTGGCTCCTCCTCTGAAAGGCCGTGATGAAACAGGTAGACATGTTGGAGAACAACACAACAGGATTTGGTGGCGTGCACTTCTCAGGCACTGAAGTACAACATGGAGGACACTGCAGCCCATTTCAAGAAGGCGTTCAGCAAGAAGCACAGCCCCAAGGGGCACTGCATCATGGGGAGGAATTGGCAGTCATGTGACACATGAAACCAAACGCTTCATCTCCATCTGCGGGCCAAGTGGCCATTCTTCCATTCAAGCCAGGTTAAAGCATGGACTGTGCCATCCACCCAGTAATCCATCCAAAAACAAGGACCTCAGCCTATACCCCAAATGCCAGAGGCTGAAACCCTCAGCCTTGCCTAGGGAACTCCTGCATCGCTGAATCTTTATCGTGTTGTCTTATTCAGGGCATCCCATTAGTCTGTTGTGGTTATGAAGCATTAGCAAAACAGCTCATACTTTTTATTTTCTATTCCATACTTCTCCCCTGCCCCGTGCTTTTCCCTTCAAAATCCATTTCTTTCAAACAAGATAAATCTGTTGGAGATTTATGTTTTAAAAAAAAAAGGGGGTCTAGAGGTCTGAGACCCGCTCCTGATGGCTTTGGAGAAGTAAACCACCATGAGTTTTACAGCCGTAATGAATGAACTCTGCCAACAGCGCCGTGAGCTTGCGGGAGGACCCCAGGCCTTGTGTTAGACCCCAGGCCTGGCTGACACCCTGTAAGACACTGGGTGTGAGGCCCTGAGCAGAGGACCCAGATAAGCCGTGTCTGGACTTCTGACCCCTGGAAACAGCCTCTCTTATTTACTTTTAATTTCCTCATATGCACTTCCTTGGTCTGCCAGCAGATGGCGATCTGCAGATCTCTCAGCTCAAACCCTAGTGGGAGTGTGTTCACTGCAACACTGACAGCAACCACGTGACACAGGATCCTGTCTCAAGGCTGTTCAAAGCCGCACTGTCTCCAAGGCTGTGCTGAAACCTTTGCTGGCAGCCCCCTCCCTCTTCCCAGGTAGGAAATAATTCCACTCCCCTCTGTGTCCTCAACGAGTCTTGGTGAATAGAGAGGGTATATGTGAGAGCTGGATCTCTTTAGTTCCCTGCTGGCTCCCAGGGCAACCAATGGTGCAGCCCTCCTGGTCTGGAAGGGCTTGTGGGACACAGCAGAACAAATCTGCTGGCCAAAGGCTGAAACAGCCTTAGATTGCGTTCCTCTCTCTCCTGTTTCCTGGGGAGGTGGACCCCTGCAGCCCCTCCTGTCCACAGCCGCTGGCCAGAGGCCAGAGAATTCAAAGCTTTCTGCTCCGACGGTGGGGGGACAGGCACCAGCAGCTGCAGCTCTGACTCACAGTTTCCCAGTTGAGAGCCTCTTTCTTTGCTCCTCTCTACTGGGTGGTATCCAGGCTTCCCCTGGTGTCCTAAACCCTAGAACATTTTTTTTTCCAGGCTGTTTCTGCCTGTCCTCTAGCTATTTTTCTGGGAGAGAAGTGAGTCCTGTGTCTCTCTAATCCACCATCTTCCTGGAAGTCTCTGTTGAATCCTGACATTTCCTTCATGTTTTGTAGCGTGTGCTGGGTGCCCAAGGAAACTTGATCTACAAATGAAAGCGAGTCTAGCCATGGGAAACACCACTCTCTTTTCCGTGACTGGCCCTATTATGTAACACAGTTCTGAAAGTGAGGCATACACAAAAGATTAATTTTCTGATTAGTCTGTAAGCTAATACGTGTGTATGTACACACACATATACCCATTGTGTGGGCATGTATTCACATGAATCCATTTCCATTCTACAAAACATCCTTTGCTCAAAACTAACACTAAAGGGTGGAGAGAAATCAATCACAGCACAATCAGCCTCCCTTCTCCCTCTCTTTCTGTTTCCTTTTATTCTCTTTCCTGATTTAAGTCTCTTTCCTTTGGTCTCTTCCCTCCTCTGCCTTCAATATGTATCTTTCTTTTCCAGCTCTTTTCACTCCCTAACCCACTTCTTACACTTGATTTTCCTCTTCTTGTCTCTTCATTTATCCTCTATGACTTCCCAATCAATACAAACTATATCCAGATCTCTTTCATTCACATGGCGTGTAGACTTTATCCATATTTGGCTAGTCTTGACTCAGCCACATGGAGCACAGCTCTCTCCACTTTCTTTTAATTTCCCACGGAAGTAATGACTAAAAAATCATTAAAACCACTAAAATAATAAAGAAAATGGGAAGGTTAACTTATTGAACAAGTTCAAGTGAATGGACTGGGCTCATTTCAAGGACTCATGGAATACGTGAGCTCTAAAGAAAAGATCAGGTTCAAGTGTCAAGTATTCCAGATCAGGGAAATAACACAAGCAACTAGAGTTACATGGCTTTCTTAAAAGAGCGGTAAGTACCTCAGATATTATCAGAATACCCTCACTTTACAACAAATGAAGAAACTGAGGCCCACAGAGGTGCAGTGAGTATGTCAATGTGCCCAGCCAGTTGCAGGCAGAATTGGGACTAGAATTCAGTCTTCTGAGTTTCTGGAATGTCATAACCACTGTTTAGTTGGTCAGGGTACAAGGAGTGAAAAGACACTCAAAATAATCAAAATAAGTGGGCACAAGGAAACTTATGAAAAGGAACTTACTGAAGCCACTGAACTTGAAAGGTCACGTTTTCATATGAGTATTCCCATTTAAGAACATAGCTCTGATTTTTAGCATCGACTTCTATATTTTCTGGTGGAGGCAGTTTATTTTCAACTAGAAGCCAAAGAACATACAGAAGAGCACACGTTTTTAATCAAATAAGGTAATATAAGTAAGAATTTCTAACAGGAGGAACAATAAGACAAAAAGTTTACATTTTCTCTTCATAAGATAACAGTTAAATAAGCGAATAGTATATATTCACAAAATGTCATACTACACAGTCATTTAAAAGAATGCGACAGATCTATGTGTACTGACATAGAAAGAGCTCCTCAATATCTTAGGTAAAAGAAAAGTTGTAAAATATGTTTAGCATGATTCTATTTTTTCTTTAAAAACAAAAGCAAAAGAACTCAACACAGAGAAAAGGACAGGCAGATATACATAAACTGTTAGCAATGTTTATTATCTCTAGTAAATTGAAGGGGCGTGAGTCGAATGGAGGCTGCAAAGGACAACTTTGGGATTGTATGATTTAAAAAAATAAGTTATATTACATCTATAATTAAAATAATAAATTATAGTTCCAAGTCTTGGCTAACATCAGGATGGTTTCATAATCTAACATCAGAACACTTACACTTTTTAGAGGACTAACTGTTCTGCTAGCAACTACCTCCCCTTTTTGTGAATTCTGAGCAAATAAAATTATATTACAAAATATTTGTACTTTTAAGTAAAATTAATTTTCATTATTATTTACTTCAGAAAAAAAAATCCCAAACAACAGTTTTGGCTTCTACAAATACCGTAATAACCAGCGCTTTTGTTTTCTTATCTATCAAACATTCATATAAACTTCATCAACTATGGAGAAAATGCCAAGATTAATATATTATCAATCTGTATATACAGTTACTGAATTTAAAGCAAAACTTCCTTCTTACCTGTGGTATTTATACAATACACTGGACTATAGAAACCAACTTTTCTCTGCAAAGGTAGTCTTGCTTTAACTTTTAAACAATACGTAGTCTCTGGTGAGAGTTTATAAATCTTATCTCTGGAATAAACAGTTTCAGTTCTTTTCTACAAAATTAAAAAAATAGATTCTTTAAAAAGGTATAACATCAAATTTTAGAATTAACTCACCCCATTTTTCTCCCACATCAAAGGTTTAAGAAAAAAAAAAAAAAAAGGCTTACATCTACACTTGAAGAATTTTTCCAGATAACTAAACTGTATATAAAGCGTGATCTATCCATAGCCCACATGCCACTATCTTCTGTTCCCGGAGGGGAGATGTTGATGACTACGGCCTTATCTTCAGCTTCTAAATGTACTTCTGGAGGACCAATCTGAGCTGCAAAAGTTGAAACAATAATTATGTAACTTCATTACTGTCAGGCCAAAACATTCACTCAGCAATCACTTCTGACCACTTGCTAAGAGCCTGGATAGGAAACAGGGATGTCCCTGACCGTATGGAGCTTACAGTCTAGTGGAGGATTGCGGGGGGGGAGGAGGGACACGACCCAAACAAACAACTACATATAATGTCACGTGTGCCATAAAGAAAAATCAAGTACTGGGAAGGACCGGTGAATGGCGGCGGCTACTGTTTTAGGTAAGTTGGTCAGGGGGTGTCTCTGAGAAAGTGCCCTTTGAGCAGTGACCTGAATCAAGGGAGGGAGGAAGTCAGGTAAACACCTGGGAAAAAGCACTCCAGGCTGAGGGCATAAGTGCGGAGCCCCGATAATAAAGGTGCTTGGCATCTTCTGGAGACAGTAAAGGGGTGAGCATGGCTGCGAAGCAGGAAAGAAGCCTGAGAGGTGATGAAAATGGGATCAGAGAGGTAGCTAGAGGCCAGATAACCAAGGAAGGGCTTTGTGGTCACAGGCGAGTCTGTGAAGAGTCACTGGAGGTTGGGCATTGAGGAGGTGCCACATTCTGATTTACGCTTTGGGAAGATCGTCCCGGTTAATGTGTGAGGAAGTGGGAGACCAGTAAGACGCTACTGCAGCAGCTCAAGTGAGAAACGAAAGTGACTTGGCAAAGGCTGCAGCAGTGGTGGGAACGAGGAAGGATCAGATTCAGGATCTACATTGAAGGACGAGCAGACAAAATGTGTTGACGAACTGGATGTAGGATATGAGAAAACGATGTGTCAAAGGTAACTCCAAGGCTCTTGGTCAGAGCAAATAAATAGGCAAATGTAATGTCATTAATTGAGATAGAATAGGCTGCAGGGACAGGTTTTAAGGAGAAAAATCAAGAGCTTTATTTAGATTTGACTTTTAGACATCTAAGGAGAGGTGTGTAGCAAGCTGGTGACACGAGTCTAAAGGTCAGGTGAAGGAATGGGGCTGGAGGTGTAATGTGGGGAGTCAACAGCCATACGGTTACCAGCAAAGCAAACGCAGACTGGGAGGAGAAGAGGTTCAATGACTGAGCCCCGTGCCAGTCCAACATTTAAAGATGTGGAAGACGAGGAGAAACTGGCAGAGGGACAGAAAAGGAGCAACCAACGAGGAAGGCGAGGAGCCAGGGAAGCAGCACGCTAGAGGCCAAGGGAAGGCGACATGCCAGCTCCATCTGTGCTGGGGGTGGGGGTGGGGGTGGGGAGAAGTCAGAAGAGGAATTCCAAACGGACTGGGCATTGCGCGAGTCACTGGTGACGTTGACAAGAGGGGTTTTAGTAAAGTGATGAAGAATAAAGCTTGATCAGAGAGGGCCAAAGAGGGGCCGGGGGAAAAGCAGAGAAATGAAGCAGAGTCAATTCTTCTTTGGAGGGGTTTTGGTACTGGGCAAGCGGTTCTCAAACATTTTGGTTTCAGGATCCCTTTACAATTTTAAAATAATTATTGAGGATTTGAAAGGGATTTTGTTTACATGGGTTATGTCTTTCACTATTTAGCATATTATAATTTTAAACTGAAAATTAAAAAAAAAACTAATTAATTCATTTAAAAATAACAATGACAAACCTATTATATGGTCCAAATATTTGTTATAAATAATAGCTGTATTTTCCCCAAACCAAAAACTTAATGAGAAGAGAGTCACTATTTTGCATTTTTTTCAACTCTTTAATGTCTGGCATAATAGAAGACATAAAAATTCTACAGTTACTCTGCATTCAATCAGTCACCACATCACACATCAAGCAACCTTTGGAAAATTCCATTGTGAACTTGAAAAAGAATGAGAATGAGAAGAGAAAGTAAATCTTAAAACTATTTTGAAAACAGTTTTGCCCTTACTTACCCCCTGAAAGGGTCACTAAGGGTCCCCAGACCACACTTTAAGATCACTACTGTAAGAAAAGCAGATAAATCGGGGAGTAGCAAGAAGGAGCTAAAGGTTTAAGGGAATCTTTCTTTTTTAAAAGATGAACGATAACTACATGATGAAAACAAATGGACTCAGAAAGGAAGCTGTTCTAGTTATATTTAATAAAGAATTATATCTACTTACCTTTTTGAAATGGTATAAATGAATCTACCTCATACCATGGAGAAGAAAGGTTTCCTTTTTCTGCTCTTATACGCAATTTAACTTTTTCATAAACGTTTAGCTTGACAGAAGAAAAGCTGCATTCGCTACTAATAATATATTGACACCCAGGCAATTTTTTCCAATTATCCATTCCAGGTCTTTAAAATAGAAAACAAAATGAATGAATGAGTAAATGTATAAATACAAAAGAGTATCAAGTTAATTTCGGTTTACTAACATTATAAAGCCAGTTGAACTTGTTATTCCTTCTACTTGAGTTAATGTCCTATGAACATTTTAATTTATATCTTTCCAATATAATGCTTATATACAAAGTTATTATTTATAAAATGTAATTATCTGACAGTTATTTTTTAATATGGTTTTATATATAATTTTGTGGGCAGATAGCTGCATTAGGATTTCAAGGAGAAAGAAATGAACCAGAAGGCAAAAGTGGATTTAGTGCTGTTTTTGTTGAGTAGTTGGGTGACTTCTGACATTACTTTGTGTTTCTGGACCTGAGTTTCCTTACTGAAAATGTGGAATTGGATTTCATTGCTCCCTTCTGATCTCATCCTATGAACTGATTTACCACTCTGAGGTTGACCTTACAACAGAACTAGTATAATTTCAGAATTTCTTTTGCCCTCCCCAACCCAAAACACCCCTTCTGCTTGCTGACCTCCATGATTCCTTCCACACCATCATTAGAAACATAAAACTTAAAAATGTTCATACAAATTAATAAATTCCTCAAAATGGAATTGGTCAATCAAAATTTAAGTGATTGAGATTAGATTCTTCTTTTTTGAAAGAAGCCAAATGATGAAGAAATCAAGTTGGCACGGAATGCCTAAAGCAGAAAGGACTTGTTGCTACAAAGGGGGGTGGGGAGAGACTAGGGTGAAAGGGAGGGATAATAAACCAGAATTTTAAAAAAAATTTTTGTCTTATGGTAAACACTTTCTACCTAAACTAGGCTGAGAAGCTACCCTCTGAGAAGGCACTTTTGTCAAGCCTAATTCTAGCATTAGCTGATTTTTAAAAAATAATATGGTAGCCTTGATTTTAAAAGATCCTTTAAGATATAAGAAACCAGGATGCTATCCAAATAATTTCTGTGCTGCCCCAAATACAGGTCTACCTTATTTAAAAAAGGAAACATCTACCGAACATATACAATAGCAAATGGATCACTTTGGTCCTGGTCGGCTTCCCTTTCCACTTGACCCATCTGCGCTCTGAGATTAGAGCTGGAATATCGTAATTTAAAAATAAAAATGACTGAGAAACTCAGTGATGTCAGAACCTATTTTAAAAATCCAAGTAACTTTTATTATCAACAGAAAATCTTCTCAAAAATTTTAAAACCAAGCCTTGATACTGTTTCAACCCACCCTCATCCTTTCCATTTGTCTTTCTGTCCTGCTCCAAGAGATGCACCTGTATGCTCTATTATGACTGCTTTTGCAAGGGAGTTGCTGCAGCTATGGATGTACTTTTATATTTCATGTCCTTAAAAACAAAAAGTCTTTATCATATACAATATTTAGGTCAGAATAGAACATAATTTAAAATATGACTGTATAACTAATAAAACATTCATTTCATAAAATGAGTTTCATTAATGCAACTTTATGCCACCTTGGTCTCTCCTGTTCACTAAGCATCCAGAGAAGTGTTTGGCAGAAAAGGTACCCAGCGTTTGTTTTATGAAAGAATGAATGCTAAACATTACATCCATCATAATAAATTTTAGATGTAAGTTGCAAACACTGGTAATTTTTTAGATAGCATGTGTTCTACAGTCACTGGAATCTTAATATCTTATTTACATGTCTGTGTATCATTTGTCAGTGGTATATGTAGCACACCAGCAGTGTATGTCCTACATTCTGTGAAACACCGTATTTAAAGATACCTGTATGCTGCAGCTATTACACTTCCATTTATCACCTGTTCCTTGCCATTGCGCACTTTATATACAACTATTCAATACTTATCACAACCTTCTGCGTTAGACGCTTTACTATTGGGGCGTCCATTCCACTTTGCCTAGGGCAGTTCTAGTTTAAGGCTGTTGTGGCAGGTTATCTAAAATTAGATGCCTCTTTTTATACTTAAAAGTATCCTGGTTTGGATGATAAATTACATGGTGTGGCAGTTTGAGATTATTTATGAATCCCAAAAAGAGAAAGATTATGTTTGTAAACTAATCTATTCCTCTGGGTGTGATACCCTTTGATTGCATTAAATTCAACTGAGGTGTCCTTGATTAGATTACCCATTAAGATTGCTTTGAGGGCTTTTTTGATTCGACCACATCAGTAAGGGATAACTCAGGTTGAGTCCCCACCCTGTTGGTGGGTCTGATATAAATGGACAGACACACAAAAAGACACACAGAGAAGAGAACTTTGTCATTTTTGATGCTTCCGTGTGACAGAAAGGAGAAGGCTCAAACAGTTAAAGCCCTGGGGAGAGTTGGACCATTTGCCTGATGGCTTACAGCTGACCTTGGGAAGAGGGCTGAGACTGATATAGGAAACCCTGAGTGACAAGCCTATGCCAGCCTGCACCTGAGGTTGGGAAGAAGCTGGGCCCACGGAGCCTCAAGAGGAAAAGGAAGCCCAGAGGGAAGGCTGAAACCCAGCAGAGATCACCCGCCACCTTGCTTCAACACATGGCAGCTGATTTTGGCGAGAAATACCTTCTATGGTACCCTGAGTTGGATTTCAGACTGTAAGTTTTTACCCCAAATAAATACATTTTATAAAATCCAACAGAGTTTTGGTACTTTGCATCTGGTACTGGCAAACTACTATATATGGTCATTTAGTTATCCAATCCATTTAACAAATGATGAAACTGAGACACATAGTAACTCAGAGAAGATGTATTTAAACCCAAGCCACTTGGCTGAAGCTTGTAACGCACCCCACCCTGCACTACACCACACCATACCACACTGTCACCTCCAAACTTGGGGTTGGCATGTTTTGGAAAGACAACTATTGATAAAGCTAGCAAAATTAAATACGTTAAGGACACATTGAAACAATGCATTTGATGTTAAAAGTCTGAATGGAAGAGTAAAAGACAGATTTTCATGGACTAGAGAAATTTAGTACAAGCAATAACCTGTGAAGGAACAACAGTATGAGAGCAGCTTTGCTCTTAATTATCAAGGTAACTTTAATTATCATGTGAATGCACACATATACATCTGCCTCTCTATTCCAAGACGTCAGACGGGCCTTTTTTGGGTACTCTCCCATATCCTCAAGACATGCTCTAGCTCGGCCCACAGTTTTTATCTGAAGAAGCCAGAGCATCCAGAGCAGTCAGAAGATATGGCTGTGAATTAGAGAACTTGTCTCCTACCTTCATCCCCAAATCTCTTTTGTTTCAATGCCCAAAGATGAAATTGACAAGTCTCGATTTGTAGAAATGAAGTTATGGATAATATGTAGACATAGCATTTTTAAATGATGGGAAAAAAAATGTTTCCTAAATCTGAAAAAAAAAA
>JAQZBX010041352.1:0-22386 GCA_029593785.1 Cabassous unicinctus
TAATTTAATTTGAGGTAAAATATAAGCAACACATAAAAATGCCTATTTCTGCCACCATGTAATATAATTTTCCATTGTGAATATTGTGATAAGCTAATGAAAACTCTATGCCATCACATGCTCTAGGATTTTCATATAGGTGGTATTTTACAACTCATTGTGAAATCTCAACACAAGATTGTAAGATTCTCCTAAAACTGGTAAGATATCAAAGGGTGCATAATTAGCTTATCGACCCCTTACACCCCACACTGGAGCCTCAATGTTACAAGCAGAATTATAAAACAATGAAGGCACTGAAACACCCTTGAGCCTGATCCAAGTAGGCACTGTGTTTTAAAGAATTCCATGCCACAAGAGGTTATATGATAGTGAGGCTGTAATGTCATTTAGCTTGCCCAAATACTCATACCTGATCTTAAACTTCTGATAGACCATGCATTTTATTTGGACAAAAAGTAAAAGTTTTGAAGAGGTTCTTTGTAACTCACCTCTAATCTACACACTGAAAGACTGACCTCTTACTGACAGGTGATTCAGATGTTTTGGTTTTTTAAAAAATTACGATAAAAAAATCATATAACCATGTGTATTAGTCAGCTAAAGGGGTACTGATGTAAAATACCAGAAATCTGTTGGCTTTTATAAAGGGTATTTATTTGGGGTAGAAGCTTAGTTACCAGGCCATCAAGCTTAAGTTACTTCTCTCACCAAAGTCTGTTGCTACGTGTTGGAGCAAGATGGTTGCCGACATCTGCCAAGAGCTATGGCTTCCTGGGTTCATCTTTTCCTGGGGCTTGTTTCTCTCCAAGCTCAGCTGCCCTGCTGGCTCCACAAGGCCAGCTATAGACTATCAGGCGACCGACTCTTTCTCTTTCCCTGGGGCTTGATTCTCTCCAGGCTCAGCTGCTCTGCTCCTCTGTGTGCTTATTTCCCAGGGCTCCAGCATTAAATCTCCAACTAACTCTTCTGCCATGTCGTTTTCTCTGAGTCCCCGTCCACTAAGGGGGCGGGGATTCAACCTCCTACTGACGTGGCCCAATCGATGCCCTAATCATAATTTAATCACACCCAGTTGCCCTAATCATAATTTAATCACACCCAGTTTACAAACATAATCCAAGATTTCTTTTTGGAATTCATCAATAATATCAAACTGCTACACCATGATAGATAAGCTTAGGAAAAGGTTTAGTCAAATATACAGATACTAATTGTTCACTGAGTCATTAAGCTGAGAACAAAGAATCATTTAAATGATTTTTCAAATAGAAAAAATAAAGAACTGAACTATGTCACAGGTGTTTTCTTCACTGCAAAAGCTGAGATGTTCTAGTAGGAGATAGCTTCACTTAATTTCAAAATAAACACCATAGCTGAAGGCTCTGTTGAATACGTAAAATATCTGCTGACATTCATCCCTGTCATTTTCCCTGTCGTTTTCCAGCACTGCTGTAAAATCCTTATAATACATTCCAAAGTAAACCAGCCATTCCAAATCTACTCTACTCTTTAAATCAATTCACAGAACTGCTGAAAAAGTAGACATTTCTATCTAAAAGTAGAAAAAAAAAGGTTTGTATAGAAGATATTTCTGTTATACAAATATATTACACAGCTTGGGGCAGTAACAGGTCCAAAAAGCTCTTCTCAACCACCGATATCTTAAGCCTAGCAGAGAAGAGGTCTACCACATTGGGTCTGATTCTTGCTTCATCTGAAAGCTTCCATCAGTCTCCTTTATTTCTTCTGTTGCCAGAACCTCCAACTGGCTTGGCTCAGCTGATTCTTGTATCACTGCTGGGCCTTCTGACTTACTCTCGTCCACCAACTGGTTATTAATCACAAGGCCTGGAAAGAGTCTAATGACTGTGAAATTGAAAAACTCTGCAGAATATAAAGTCCTTCTCATGGAACTAATTTCCAGGTAACTGGGGGCTTTGAATGACACTCCTTGGGATAAGCCATTGACCTCAAAGTGATTTTTGATTTCCTTAAAAAATTATTTTTCTCTTTATCTCCTGCCTATTTCTCCCTTCTTTTTATATCTCTACCCATTTCCACTCCCTTCTCCCTCCATACCAGGCAATCACTCTATAATGTTTTTATGTATGATTTATATGTGTTCTTGCAAAATGCAATTGTTTTGCACATGTGTTTAACTCATAAATGGTTTACACACACACACACACACACACACATTCTGTTTCTTAGTATTTCCCTTGGGTACTATATTTTTATGATCAAGCCATATGGCTAAGTCTGTGGCAAGTAAACTGGTTGTATACTTTACTGAGTGCATCTACCACATTTTTATCTACTCCAACTTCCAGGGATGAATATCTAAATTGTCTCCAAATCCATGCCATCACAAATCATGCCCAATAATGGAGCTATGTGAAAATATCTCTTGACTATCACACCAAGTGCAATTTCTAGGTCAGAAAAGCACGTGAGCACTTAAGAATATCTTTGTGCTCCAGAAGAGCTGCATCTGCCTACACTCCCCTATCCTCCAACATTTGACATTATTCAGTTTTCTAGTTTTTTAAATTCTAAAAGGTATAAAGTAATTAAGTTTTCATTTCTCTAATTACTAGGGAATTTGAGCAACTTTAAAATTTCTTCCGAAATTTGCCTTTTCATACATTTTGCTCATTTTTCTATTGGCATTATTGTTTTTTCTTATTGATTTGCATGTATTTTTTCTATATTCTTCTTCTAATCCCTTTTTGGTTTTAGATAATTCAGATATCTTTCCTCCCATTATGTCATTTGATTAACTTTGTCTATAGTGCCTTTTGCTGAGAAATTCTTAATATTTATGCAATCAAATGTATCTTTTGTTTTTGCCTTATGCTCCTATTTTGAAGTTTTACTTAAAAGCTTTAAGTAAACATTATCTCAGGAATGCCAGGAATGTAGGTCAGAGATATTTTCCTACATTGTCTTCCATTAAATTTATAGTTTTAATTTTTTTTATCATTTAAGTAGGAATCTTGTTTTGTTTTCTCAATATAGTATCTCCAACACAATGTAATAAAATAACTTCTCCCTTTCTTCATTCTGTCATCTTTATAAATATTAAGTTGCCATATATCCATGCTTCTGTCTCTGTGCTCTCTATTCATTTGCATTGTTCTATAGTTTGTTCTTAGGCCATCTCACAATTTTACTATTACGATTTTGTAGAATGTCTTAGTATCTGTTAGGGCCTTGCTGCTTTTGACTTCTGGCTGAAGTGGCTTCCTTGGCTCGCAGGGCCTTCTCTCTCAGCTTCTGGGTTCCTCTGTCTCTGCAGCTTTTTTCTGTATCTGCGACTTTTTATTCCGCTGCTTACAAAGAACTCCAGTAAGAGAATTAAGACCCACCCTGGGTCACACAATCTAATCAGAGGCCCTTAACTGAGGCAATTTAATCAAAAGGTCCCACCTACAATAGGTTCACATGTTCAGGAGTGGATTAGCTCTAAGGACATGATCTTCTGGGGCCCACCCAGCTTCAAATTGTCACATTATTAATCTTTAAAGGGAAATGTAAAAGGTTCTAAAGCAACATTTGTGTTCTGCATGACTATATATATATATAAAAAAATTTTTTTTAACTGCTTAAAGCCAGTCTTTATTCAAAGCCCTCCTCACTAGGAAGGGTCCAGCATGTCGCGGAAATGTCGCACACAGGAGACCTCCCAGTGGCCAAGGGACCAGCAGCAGGTGGACGGTTGAAAAGAGCTAGCAAGAGCAGAGCTGGAAAACACTTCTACACCCGAGGCAGAAAGCAGCAAACACGATGGCTCTACTCTTGAGACTGCTAGGCTGGGGGAGAGCATGGACGCAGTCCCCCACTACCACAAATTATGCAGTTGAGTTTCCCACATTTGGGGAAATTGCAGGGGTCAGCACATCCGGAGTGCAACGGATAAGCCTCGCCTTTGGAAAACCACCTTCGTGATCATGGTATTTCCCCTGCCAGGTAAGTATATTTCTAATTCAAAAGTTATTTTTCTCTTTAGTGAAGTGTAAGAAAAGATACTAAACCTTTATAGAGATCAACTTCTTTTATTAAGATTCTTTAGAGAAATATTTCAAAGATGAAAAATTAGCAATGAAGAAAAATTCAAGTTTCAAAATGATGGATGAACAACTATGAAGGAAAATTTTATCACAATATTGCTAAAAGAATATTTTGAACTAAAAAGTCATTCTGCTTTTATCAATATTTTCATTTTTATATATTTTGAGTCTCAAATATGAATTTTGCAAGATAATTTCCTTTTCATCAGCAAAACACCTGTTTACTGCTTAACCAACATTAAAAATATAGATATACATATCTGCTAAATATAATTTTCTTATTTAAGGTAGATACCTATCACTTGATTCCTAAACATTTTAAATTCTATTTAGACTCATTAGGATATTTACATTTAAATACCCCATTGTAATGTATGCATATTAAGTAGCTGCTTAAGGAAAGTCTGATTTGGCTTTACAAAAAGTGAAGAAAATTTAAAATGTAACAAATTGAACTTAAAAAACATAGCCAAAACCATGTGTTTTATTATATTAACAAGCCATCTACTTCTAAAAAGTCCCTATCAGAGCTATTTCTTTAAACCCAACATTTACTAACTCAACAGATGGTTTTTAAAAATGAAGAACATCATTTTACTTCCAACTCACTGATTTCATACTCAATTGGTAGCTTGAAAAAAACAATTTTTGAATATGTAAAGACCTGAATTAAACCACTCTCAACATTGTTCCAAGACTGTTTGCTAACTGGCTTGTTTTTACATATAAGCTTTAAATATGCCTACCACAGGCAGTACACTAAATAATTAGTTGAAACTATAAAACCTACCAAGTTAACTCTTGATTGAATATCCCTGTTTTTTCCTCTTAAAAGAATCATTACTGTGAACTCGAACTCGCTGGTGTACAGAGGATGCCATTTTCATGCTATCTTTCTTTGTAAAGGTCTTCTCTATAGCTCCAGATTTCCAAAGAAACAACTGTGCATCTTCTCCCCCCGTCAGCAAAGAATCATCCTGTATATTCCAACAGAAAGAACGGACTATAGCATCATGACCTCCCTGGAGGCTGGTCACATGGATCAATCCTGATGTGGTACAGTTTATTAAATGAATCCTTCCTGTATTTGTTCCTCCAACAAGAAATAATTTGTCCATCTTTTCATGATACAGGCCACCAATCAAATAGTCCAAAGTACCTTCTTTTACATTAATCATTTCTCTAACATCCTGGATGTTCAAACATGTGATTGGATCATCAGTGTCCAGGTGATTAAGATCCCACCAACAAAATCCTTCATCATGTGTCATGCAATAAATCTGTTTATAATCTTTCCCAGACCAACCAATATAACTTACCGATGAAACTGAATTACAGGTTGTAACCAGTGCATCCTCTTCATTATCAATGCTAATATCAAATACATTTACCAGGCCATCAGTTGAACCTGATACTACCATGTTAGGATTGCTGGGATGAAAACATACTTGAGTGATATCATCACTATGTGTCTCTGAATATGCACCAAGTGGGTCTTTAGTAGTAGACAAATCCTGAGAATTAATTCTTGCATCCCAAAATATCAACAATGCATCATCATCAACTTTTTCTGTACCAGCACAAATGACATGATCGTTATGGTTGATATCAAAACTGATAAAAATATTAGAAGGGTAGCCCTTGAATAGCTGGACAGGTTTTTCACTGGCCAGTCGAGCATCCCAACATTTTACAGTGCCATCAGTACATGCTGAATATATGCTATCACAGGAATTTGCAAATCTTACTCCATTAAGAAGACCAGGATGTCCACTAAATTGTCGTAGTATATTTAATGTTTCTTTATCATATATTCTGATTGATCCATTAGAACATAAAACAGCAACCAAGCTTCCTTTTGCTGCCTGCAGAGTCTTTGATGTGTCTATGCCAAGCAGGTAAGTAGACTCTTTAGTTTCTGAAGAACATTTAACAATGTGCAGATCAGCAAATTGTTCCTCAAGCTTATCCATACCAACAGTAGCATCCAAGGGTAGTGAAAATCTGTAATAAAAATGTAAAAATTAAAATTATGTGAATTCTGTATGGTTAGCATGATTGTTCTTTAAAAATTTGAAAAAAAAAAACCAAAAAACAAAACTCAAAGCTTCTCTAAAATTGTAATTAAATCAAGAACAATTTCCTCTGAGAACTGGCACAAAACACAAGAAATACTATAACATTTTAATAATTTCCCTACCATGCTATAACTGTAACTCAGTTGTCTCCTTCTAATTCAACCATATATTCATATATATTCATATATATATAATTCATATATATTCATATATATGAATTTACCATATATATTTTATTTCAGTAAGAGAATTAAAAAACACATACACACATCCCCTTGGTAGTTCCTTTTCGCTCAAAAACCAATTATCAGTCCAATACACAGTTCTCAGCATTGTCCAGGATCTCCACTTTGGGATACAGTCTTCTCTTGGCCCAAGCTGACCTATGTAACTTTAGAATTTAAACATAAATGTGGTAGGCAGAAAAATGGTCCTCCAAAGATGCCCTTGTTCTAGTGCCTGAAACCTATGAATATGTTAAGTTACATGACAAAGGGGAATTAAGGGTACTAATCAGAATATCCGGGTGGGCACAATGTAATCATGAGGGTCTTTAAAAGGGAAAAGGGAAGGCAGAAGAGTCGGTCAGAGGGAGATGTTACTACAGAAAAAAGACACAGAGATATGCAATGTTGCTCGATTTGATAACGAAAGAAGGGAGCCATGAGCCAAGGAATGTGAATAGCCTCTAGAAACTAGGAAAGGGAAGGAGATGGATTCTTCCCTAGAGTCTCCAGAAAGGAACACATTGATAGGAGTCCAGTGAGACCTATTTAGGACTTCTGACCTCCAGGACTGTAGGATAATAAATTTGTGTTGTTTTAAGCCAGCAAATTTATAGTAATTTGTCACAACAGCAATAGGAAACTTATATAATAGAGGTCCCCAGAATAAAAGTCTAGAGAAGTGCTTTCAGGCAGCAGCAGTTTGCAAAGGATGGACCTGGAATTTGAACCTAGGCATTGTGGCTTCAGAGACCATGTCTTTAATCACCATAATGGATTGCATCAGAGGATATGTATAGAACAAGTTCAAATGGGATTTACTGACATATAGTTATGTTTCTTTCTGCTCATCTTTAAAATGAGAAATGAATACCAATTCAAGAGTTGTTAAAAGGATTAACTGAAATAAAGCATGTAATATGTTCTGTACAATATCTGGTATCTTAGTTTCCTAGGGCTGCTGTAACAAAGTACACAAACAAGGCAGCTTAAAACAATAGGAATTTATTGTCTCACAATTCTGGAAGCCAGAAATCTGAAATCTACTGGAGTTGGCAGAGTCATGCTTCCTCAGAAGTCTGTAGGGTTCTAGCAGTGGCTTAATGGCAATCCATGGTATTCTTTGGTTTGTGGCATAACTCAGTCTCTGCCTCTGCCGCATGGCCATCTTCTTTCTCCTCTCTGTGTCCAGTTCCCTCTACTTAAAAGGGCACCAAACACATTCGATTAGGACCCACCCTAATCCAGTTTGGCCTCACTCATTTTAACTAATAACATCTTCAAAGATCCTATTTCCATTCACAGGACCAGAGATTACGACTTGAACATATCTTTTTGGAGGATACAATTCAATCCACAATATCTGGAGTATCATAGTACATATTCAGTAAATGTTATGTAAAATTTACCAGTATTAACATTACCAACACCACTAACACTATATGGGGGAGGATTCAGATTTATTCACAATAGGTCCAAATAGCACAATTAAACCAATAGGCAAAAAATATAAAAAGTTGGATTTGGGTTCAATACAAGAATACCACCATATTCCCTCAATGCCCAAGTTTTAATTTTGAATATTTAAAAACCCCGAAACCCCCCACATAACTTACAAAAAAGTTGAAAGACTAGCACAATGAACACACACACACTCACAGCCCTTCACCTCCGAGGTCCAACAATCATTAACTTCTTGCCACATTTACTTTTTCAGTCTCTATACACACACACGTGCTTTACTTTTCGATGAACCATTTGAATATTAGCTGTAGACCTAGTATTACATCATTTCTAAATATAACATTGTTTTTCCTATTTATTAATTTTTTTTAAAGTATAGGCCAATTGTCTGATAAAATGTTCCACACTGTGGATTATTTGATTATTTCCTCATGATTAGATTTCAGTTTAACATTTTTGGTGGGTATACTATTTAAGTGATATTGGTACTTCTTAATACATCACATCAGAGAGGGAGACAATGACAAGTTGGATCACTTGTTTAATGTTGTAACTGCTAGATGGTACAATGAACCATTGTAAAGGTACATTTCTCCAACTGTAACTGAAATTAGTAAGTAATCATGGAGTGATACTTTGAGGCTATATAAATACCCTGTTCTCCATCAACCTTTCACCCAAAGGTTTTAGCATCCAATGATTATCCTTGCCTGAAAAAATTATTATATTGGGATCTATAAATGGTCATTTTATAATCCTATCATTCTTTTCAACTTATCTGGCATTCTTCTATAAAGATGACCTTTTCCTTTCTTTCTTTCTTTGAGTATCACTAAAAAAAGCAATGATTTAAAAATGGATAAAAATAATAGGGTGGGTTGGGGGAAAAATGCAGCAAATGTAAGGTATGGACTACAGTTAGTACTATAGTAATATTTTGACAATATTCTTTCATAACTTCTAACAAATTTTTCACAACAATGCAAGGTATTGGTGGTGGGGTGATATATGGGAGCCCTGTATGCTATTATGCATGTTTGTTTTGTAAGTTCACAACTTTCACTATACACTTATTGTTTATGTATGTTCATGTATGAATGATATATTTCAATAAAATTCAAAACAAAACAAAACAAAAAAAACCCAGCATGGTACTGGCACAAGGACAGACATGTAAGATCAATCAAATCGAGAGCTCAGAAATAAACCCTCACATCTTTGGCCAATGGATTTTTTGACAAAGGGGATAAGTACAATCAATGGGGGAAAAAATAGTCTCTTCAATAAATGACACTGGGAAAACTAGATATACACAAGCAAAAGAATGAAAGTGGACCCCTACCTTATACCATACACAAAAATTAACTCAGAATGGATCAGAAACATAAATATAAGAGCTAAAACTATAAAACTTCTAGAAGAAAACAAGGGAACATCTTCAGGGCCTTGTATTAGGCAATTGATTCTTAGACTTTACACAGAAAGCATGAGCAACAAAAGAAAAAAGATAAATTGGACTTCATTAAAATTAAAAACTCTGTGCATCAAAGGATTTTATCAAGAAAGTAAAAAGACAACCTACAGAATGGTAAATTTGGAAACCATATATACTAATAAGGATTTAATATCCAGAAATTATAAAGAACTCCTGCAACTGAAAAACAAAAAAACCACCCAGTTAAAAATGGGCAAAGGACTTGATTAGACATTTCTCCAAAGAAGATATCCATATGATCAATAAGCTCATGAGAAGATGCTAAACATCATTAACCATTAAGGAAATGCAAATCAAAACCAAAAGGAGACACACTTCACAGCCACTAGAATGGCTACTATTTTTAAAAAAATGGAAAATAACAAGCGTTGATGAGGATATGTACTGTCAGTGGAAATGTAAAATGTAGCCACCATGGGAAAAACAGTTTGGTAGTTCCTCAGAAAGTTAAACATAGAATTACCATATGACCCAGCAATCCCGCACTTCTAGATATATACCCAAAAGAATTGAAAGTAGGGACTCGAATAGTTATTTGCATACCAATATTCAATTCATAGCAGCATTCAATAGGTGAATGGATAAACAAAATAAGGTATGGATAAACAAAATAATGGAATATTATTCAGTCATAAAAAGGAATGAAGTCCTGATATAGGTGACAAGTAGTATGACCTCATGTCAAGTGAAATAAACCAGACACAAAAGGACAAATATTGTATGAGCTAACTTACATGAAATAAATCGAATATGCAAATTCATAGTCATAAATTAGAATACTGGCTACTGGGGGCAGGGATGGGGGTGGGGAATTGGTAATTGATACTTAATTGGTAGAGTTTCTGTTTAGGGTGATTGGAAAAGTTTTGGTAGTAGATGGTGTTGATGGTAGCACAACATTGTCAATGTAATTAAGACCATTGAATTGTATATTTGAAAGCAGTCAAAAGAGGAAATCTTATATTGTATGTATGTTACCACAATAAAAATTAAAAGCAACGGGAAGCGGGTGTGGCTCAATCGATAGAGCTCCCGTTTACCATATGGGAGGCCCCTGGTTCGCTTCCCGAGGGGCCTCCTTGTGAGGGCAGGCTGGCCCGCACGTCGCGGTGGGCTGATGCAGCAAGACCTCACAACAGGAAGCAGGTGTGGCTCAATCGATGGAGCCCCCATTTACCATGTGGGAGCCCCAGGTTCGCTTCCTGGGGCCCCCTTGTGAGGGCAGGCCAGCCCATGCAGCGCGGTGGGCTGATGCAGCAGGACCTCACAGCAAGGGGGAGATAAGCAGACACGGAAAAAACACACAGCGAATGGACACAGCAAACAAAAGCAGCAAGGGGGGGATAAATAAATAAATAAATAAATCTTTAAAAAAAAAAAAAAAAATTAAAAGCAACAATAAAGCTGTATAACATAAAGAGTGAACCCTAATGTAAACTATGGGATTTTGTTACTATAACTATAATAATATTGGTTCATCAATTTTAACAAATGTACCACACTAATGCAAAATGTTAATAGGGAAAACTGGAATTTGGGGAGGGTATATGAAAAAACTCTGTACTTTATGCATGATTTTTCTGTAAACCTACAATTGCTCTTAAAAGAAACTGTAGTATTGTAATCCATCACTTTCTTGTTCCTCTTGACACTCAAACTATCCCCAACTGGGCTACTGAGAAAGCCATCAAGCCAGTTTCTGTGTCCTTTTGACATGACCCCATTTGAGTTTAAGCCTTACATGGAAAAATTCTGTGTAAGAATCAGATAAGTCTAAATGGTAAGATTCCTTCACCATAAGTATTCAGATACTCAATGGCCATGTATCAGTTATGCTGTGGTAATTACTTCCACAGCATAAATGTTGGTTTTTCAACAAACTTAGCCTCAAATGGCCTTCTTTCCTGGAACAAGTTAAGCTTGCTCCTGCCTCAGGCCCATAACAATAGTTGTTTCTCTGCTTTGAATACTCTTTATCTACATTTTTGCATGAGTAACTTCTTCCTGTATTCAGATCTCAGTATATGCCACCTCCACACAGAGACCTTCCCTGTCATTCTTTGAAACATTACCTTGCTTTATTAATTTAAAAATTAAAAATGCTTCATTATGAAATACTTCAAGTGTACAAAGTATTACAGAAGTACGTATAACAGACACCCATGTAACTACCAACCACCCGGATAGAGCAGATGTTAACATTTTGCCATATTTGCTTCAGAATTTCTTATTTAAAGAAATGAAACACTACAGACACAACTAAAGCTTCACTTGTATTATGGCTTTATATAAATGGTATCAGATTATATGTACCTTTTTGCAATTTGCTCTTTTACACTCAGTATAATTTTTGAAAAACCCTATTTTATTGTGGAACTTATTACCTGACCCTTCTTGATTATTTGTTATCAATAAATGATTGTTGAATAAATGAATGAATAATTGATTTTACTTTCATGCATGAAGAGCTTAAGAACTCTAAGAAAAAAAACAGAATAAACCTAAAAGCATGTTGCATGTGTCTGTGTGTTTGAAGGGGGAGCTTTGCTCATAAGAATTAAGTAAAATAATGGCATTCTTTAAAAATAATGCTTTAAATAAGCACAAGAAGGGAAACAGAAAAAGATTTTATATTTATGAAGAAAAACACATTAACATAATTTTTATCACAAGCTATTCAAATATATCTTAAAATTCCTATTTAACTTACGAGTATACTACTGCTTATACTCTACAAGGAAGAAAACCTTTTAATTTCAGATGTTAAAAAAAAAGCCCATTCTTGAAATATTCAGAGTGTTAATAATACAAGCTTATAAAATCACAGTTCTTTGCTACTGCTTCATATAGATCTCTGCAAAAGAAAGATCAGATTGATGGCAATTTCAAACAAGTTTAAACAAGAAAGTTTAATGTGGCTTTTAAGCTAATAGTAATTTACATGGCTATGACTCTCCACTGCTACAACAGAGCAGGACTGTAAACACTGTACACTTTTCCTCAAGTATATTGCCTGGAGTCTGTTTTGCTTTGGAACAGTTCCCTGCAAAGCTTCAATTCAAAGAATTTGGGGATTGGAGTGATGAGGCTGGCATAGTGGGCTCCAGAAGGAATGCTGCAGCAAGATAACTCTTCAAGACTGTAGCAAATGTAATCATCGCAATGGCCAACCACTTGGAACACTGTTTAAAAGCAGTACAGTACTTCCAGGAAAAAAAAAAAAGAAGAGGGGAAAAAACAAGGAAGGAAAGAAGGGATTAATTAATTAGCAGTAAGGTAGTTTTACCCCCTAAAACTCTCAAGCTAAACAGTTTTAATTTATCCAGATACAAATAGCTTAATCTCTTGTAGGGAAGCATGAAAACCCCTAGCTTATGTTTTAACACCTTTAATATTCAAGCAAGTCATATATGAAATATAACCTTCCAAGGATATATAGCTAATTCTGGATTTTACACAATTTTACATACTAATAAGTTTTACATGTGAATCATTCAAAAATGAATATAATCTTTTACATCCATGTATAAGTTCCCATATGAATTTTGTTTGCATGATCTGCTTCCCAGTCCTCAAGAGAAGCCATAGGCTCTCTTCTCACTCTTTACTCTCACAGGGTGACTGCCATTCACACTTTTGTTTTCAAGTGCTACCTATATGCCGATGATCCCCACCTCTCTATTTACAAATTCACATTTCCAACTGCCTACTGGCCATTTCTTCTTGGATGTGTTCTATTATACCCTGAAATAAAACTGATTATTTAATGCCCCCCTTCCCCACAACCCTTCCACTTAAAAAACCAAAACTTATTCCTCTCAATTTTCTCCATTATGATTAATGGTATTAGCACTCTGATCCACACCAGTTATCCAAGCCAGAAGCCCTGGGAAATATCTCGCTCTCCTTCTATTCAGACTCATCCAATCAACCTCCAAATCCTATTTTTTTGGCTGTAGACTGCTTAGAGAAGGTTAAACCTTATGATACTGCTATTTCTGTAAATCAACATGATATTGGCAATTTCATTTGGTTTAGCATAACAAAAATATATGAAGATAGCAAAAAAGATCAGCCACATTTTTATCTATTTCTGTACGATGCATAAAAAGAAGCTCTAATTATCATCCTAGATCCCAACAGATCTGAAGAATTAATATAGTGAGATCTGAGGAAGTGAAGCATGGTTTTCTTACTGCCAACAAAAAAAGGTGGGGGGGGGGTTACAAGAAGAAAGGAGGGATAGAAAAGAGTACTAAAACAAAGTGTAGTAGGGGAAAAAGAAGAGAAATGAAAATAAGCCAGAAAAGAACAGTAGAGAATAGAGAATAAAGAAAACAAGGGATAAAGGAAAGGGAATTTATTGCTGCTATCTCTTCAAGCACACATAGAGGAAACAGCAGTGTTAACCTTTCCCAGCACTGATATGAGAAAAGGAGAGAAGAAGAGGTCCAGATAAAGGAAAA
Organism: Cabassous unicinctus; assembly: GCA_029593785.1. Classification (NCBI taxonomy): domain Eukaryota; kingdom Metazoa; phylum Chordata; class Mammalia; order Cingulata; family Chlamyphoridae; genus Cabassous; species Cabassous unicinctus. The sequence goes on from JAQZBX010041352.1 coordinate 13,801, forward strand.
GTTTAGTAAAGTCTAAAGCTGTGATAGTTTGTTTGGTTAAAAAGAATTTTTCTTCATTTAGAAAAATCTCTTATCCTTGAGTTAGAGGATGTAGCAAGCAACCATGGTAAGTTTAAATATGGGTCTAACAGTTCTGGGAAAGGCAGAACAATCACTGATATCTTGACCCACAATTCCTTCAAAGAGCCGCCTAATTCAGATCAGGGCATAGCAGAAGCCCAGTAGTGCTCTGACAATGAGTCATCACTGCTGTGTGGCTCTTACTGGATATGGAATTCTCGTGCCTGAATATAACAGTAGCTGGAAGCCATGTTAGAAAGTGATGCTAACAGCAGGGTAAGCCTCAAGTAGGACCAGAATATTAAAATCCTGATGAACTGCCATCCTACAACACACAAAATGGGAAATGCTGACTAATCGCTGATCTGGTAATCTGTCCTTAGATAATTAAGAGTTGACCACTTAATAACAAAATCCCTAAATGTAGCTGTTGGGCAATTTGATGTAATTATGAATTCCAAAAATATAATTGGATCATGCTTGTAAACTGATTGATAATCTGGGCATGATTAAGTTATGATTAGGGCGTTGACTGGGCCACATCAGTAGGGCGTTGAGCCCCACCCCTTGGTGGGTGGGGGAAGAAAATATAAAAGGCACCACAAAGAACAGAGTTGCAGCAGTTTTTTGAGGAGCAGTTTTGATGATGGAGTTTTGATGATGGAGACAAGGCCCCAGGAGAAGAGAAGTGAGCCGTTCGCCTAATAGTCTACAGCTGACCTTGTGGAGGAACCAGAGGAGCTAAGCCCGGAGAGAAACGCAGCCCCGGGAAGAGAGGAACCCAAGAAGCCTGAACGCTGGCAAACATCAGCAGCTGTCTTGCTCTAACACGTGGCAATGGACTGTGGTGAGAAAAGAAACATAACACTTTATGGCCTGGTATCTGTGGACTTCTACCCCAAAAAAATACCCTTTATAATGACCAACCCATTTTTGGTATTTCACATTAGCACCCCTTTGGCTGACTAATACACTAAACATAAGCATGAACTCCTCTTGTGATTTTTCCCTTAAAATTTAAGTGATTTTTATCAATCAAATGTTACATTCCATTTTATTTTCTATTAAAATAAACCCAATAAAATGTTCTTTTTGTACATCAGGTATCACCTAAACACACCTAGCTACAACTGGGCTGTGATCTTATTCCTGAATTGGCTCAGAGTTTGATTATGAAAGTTGAAGGAACGCCTCACTTAAATAATTCCATAATGGAAGAGGTGGCTGCTATATTTTATTTAAACAGGGGACCAAATTTAAAAAAGCATTAAAAGAAACTAACCTATATTTTACACCTATTTAGAAATTAGGAACTATTAAATACAAAAGGAACTATACTAAAGTCTTCTGCATATTATTTTGAATGAAATAAGAAATTAGTAATATCCTAAGAAACAGATATATTTCTATTTTTCAGGTATGATTGAATATTCTTCATACTTGAAAGATATAACACAAAAGCATCATATTCTGTAACATTTTTACACTGAAGAGTAATAATTGCATTTGCGGTATATGTTAGATAAGAACTAATTATCTTTTTAGACAATTTAGCAGACTTGGACTGCGGTCTGAAAAATCTAATTCCTCACAGCTGCAACTCCTATTACTTGTTGACTAGAAGGAAATAGCTAGAGTGGTTGTGAAATGCAGACGTCCAGCAAATGTCCCAAAAGTGAAGAGAAACTTAAAGGGACAGGTTATTCAGGAATGGGCTCTAAAAACTTCACAATCCACACTTATAATTTAACTACAATAATGCTACCACATCTATCAAATTGGGCTAAGTAACTGAGCCTCACAAAGAAGGAAACCATCATAATCGGAGCTTAACAAATGGTAGACTATGTGTCAGAAACTTATATCCAGTTTTTTAATCCTTAATCATTAAACCCTATGAGATAGGTATTATTATTATTCCCACTTTACAGAGGAAATTGAAACTCAGAGACACTGAGAACTTGCCAAGCTCTCATAGCTATTAAGTGGGAGTAGAAGGAATTTGGTTTGAAACCCAAGTTGTAAATTCAAAACCTTTGAACCAGTGTTCATTCCAATATTACACTACTGCTCTTCTATTTGAGTACTTAAGTACTAGCATCTACTTTAACTAAGGAATACGCTCATTAGGCTTAGAGGGGAGGAATTAAATATTAATTCTACATGTTAGCAGAAAAGAAAGAAAGGGAGCAGGATGACTGAAAAAATTCACACCAACCTATGAAAAGGTTACAGTAAGTCATCATTTACTTTGTACTTTTTTGGGTGTTCCAGTTTTCCTTCTTTTTCTACTTTTTATTATATAATTTGCATGGAGTAGCGAATACTAAAAGAAACCCACATGTACCCATCATCCAGCATGAACAATTACTTTCCCCAAAAGTTATTAATAGGAAAAGTTATACATCATATTTTATTTGAAGGACAATTAAGAAAGTCTATTGGATAGTGTGACTGAATCCCTCAAACTCATCCCCTCCCCCCACTCCCATTCAGTGTGATATTTTTATGGTTTCAGGACTTAACCCAGCTACAGGGGCAGATCCTGATTAGCCTAACCCAATCATGGTAATCCCATCCCTGTTACCTGTTCACGGTTCAGAAACCTTACATTTTTGCCCATCTGTGATGTATTCCCCTGCCAACTACAATTTGCCCAGATGTGGAACACTAACCCTATAGTGGACCTACTAATCCAAATTATGGAAAAAACTTTTATTCTATGTTTATGAGATTCTACATTCTCTGATTATTTACATGAGTTTGTAGCAGAGTTTTTGTTAATGCAGCCAGAAGAATCCTAACTAATTAGGACACTCAAAGACTTGGGTATTTCACCAAGTACTGACCTAATACAAGAGACCTCTACAAAGAAAGATTTAGGGGAGAAATAGTTTAAAAAGACAAATTTCACTTATATTAAGGACTTTGCTCTTTTGTTCCCTTTAGAAAGTCCTATCCAATCCCCAACCTTTTTTAGCTGTTTTTGTTCAGAAATAAATGGGAAAAATGGGATATGCACAGCAATTCTCAAAAGACTCTTTGTAAAAATCTATGCTTAGAATAATGGTAGGATCCATGATTCTAAAGACATCAACAAAAGAGTAAAACAAACCATTGCAATGCCACAATATTGAAAAATTTAATATGTAACTCCCTCAGGCAAATTTCTGAACATTTTAAAAATTTATTTATATTTAAATATCTAATGCCATCATCACATGGTTCAAAATTCAAAAGGTTCCAAAACTACTGTCTTAGAAAATTCCTCTCTTCAAGTCCCTTTCCTCTCCCAGGAGACAACAAATGTTACCAGTTTCTTACATATTCTTTCAGAGACTGTCAATTTGGGGTCTAACATAAATAATGCAGCAAAGTATTTTTGGCTTATCAATAACTGCCCATGTGGTACAATTAAAAAAGCAATAGTGGGAGCTGAGATGGCTCAAGTGATTGGTTGCCTCCCTCTCACATGGGAGGTTCTGGGTTCGGTTCCCGGTGCCTCCTAAAAAGAAGACGAACAGAGAGCAGACAGCAAGTGCAAACAACATGGGGGGTGGGGCGGAGGGATGTGTGTGTGCAGAATAAATAAATAAATCTTGGAAAAAAACAAAAAGCAATAGGCTTAAAAAACCAAAAACCCCAATTTCAAACCCTTGTTAAACTACCAACTAGCAAACTCATCTTGATTCATATTACGTAACCTCTTCTAAGCCTCAGTTACCTCAATATAAAATGCAGATAAAAACTGATGTTCTCAATGAAGGTCTGTCATGGCCAACTTCTATGCTAAGTGCTGGAGATTCAGATGAAAAATATGCTTGCTTTCTGCAAAGAATTGGGAGACAGACAAGTAAAAAATTAAAATATAGTTGACAGGTGCCAGGACAGAACAGGACAGAAGTAATTACAGGATGAAAAAGGAACATAGAGCAGAAGGGCATAATTCTTGGCATAAAGAAAATAATCAATATATTAATTTCCTTTCTAATTAATTTTCCCTTTATTTACCCTAATTTAACTTTATTTCTCATTTAAATTTAACTACAATTCTTATAGGTGTTAAAAAGTTTAAGCAGCCTCAGTTACTCTTATATTTACATTTTAAAAAATGAATCAATTTGATTAAAACAAAAAAGTGAATAAAATCCTGAAATGCAAAATTTCAGAACAAAATCAACTCAAGTCTAAATAAACTATTGCTGTACTAAATTGAGTTGGTGCTTTCTTTTTTAGCTATTATTTTTCAGTTTACAGGTATACCTCTAAAACACATAAGACCTTCAATATGTTTCAAAGGATGCTCTTCTAAAAAGTATATGTAGATACTCTCCCTCTAAGTGGTAGAGCTTAAGTCTCCCCTTGAGTGTGGGCTGAACTTAGTGACTAGATTCCAAAGAACAGAATATGGAAAGGGTAATGAAACAGTAAAACAGTAAAAATAATAAAACAGTAAAACAGTGTAGAAATCTGGAAGATACCACCTTAACCAAGTGATCAAGGTTAACATCACCAGTGATAAGTCAAGGTGACATCATGTGCCCCCAGTATTACATCATGGGAAGGGCACTTCACCTCTGTGGTATTCTTCCAGAAAATCTATAACCCCAATCTAATCATGAGAAAACACCAAAAACACCCAAAATGAAGGACATCCTACAAAACACCTTGTTAGTACTTCAAAAGTTTTAAGGTCATGAAAAACAAAGGAAACCTGAAAGACTGTCACAGACTGGAGGAGATTAAGGGACATGATGACTAAGTACCATATGGTATCCTTGACTTGACCCTAGCACAGAAGAACAACATTAGTGGAAAAGCATGTAAAATCTGAAAAAAACTCTAATTTAGCTAATAATATGGTACCAATATTAATTTCTTAGTTTTGACTACTGTACCATAGTTATGTTAATATTACGGGAAGCTGGGTGAAGGTATAAGGAACTCTGTACTATCTTTGCAATTTTTCTATAAATCTAACATTATTTCAAAATACGTTTTTAAAAAATTCCCCTCGATATATATCATGGATGTTTGGAGATTCTGTACAGAAAAGGATTTCAGGAACTTATAAATTAGGGAGGTTCCTATGCCAAAAATCCTTTAAATAAATCTCATTTCCAGGCTTGAGATGACTCTGACAGGCCAGTCACGACTACCACCACCCAAGCTCTGCCCTAGTCATGACCTGAATCCAATTTCATTATAATATGGAAAGTATACAGCAGAGCCCAACAGCATCTCCCTTGCCATATAAACATTCCCTTCCCAACAGCAGTACTGAGGAAAGGAGAAAAAAAATCTCCAGAATTGTCGAAGCCATCTGAGGCAATAGGTAGGTAACCTCAGAAAAATTCAGATGTAAATGCTCCTACTTACTACTGTAGAAACTCAAAGGCAAGGGAGGCTAAAAGGGCTTGCTTTTTTTTTTAAGATTGCCACGCTCTTTGCCACAGGATTGGGATACACACTGGGTTCGGTGGAGTGGGACTTCATACAGAACATTTAATAGGATCTTAGAAGAAAGAACAGAGTCCAGGTCCCTCAGAGTTATACCGTTAATTCCTATACTATACTGCCTCTGTAAAAAGTATATATTAAATTAATTTTTTTAAATAGGGGCACAAAATATATTGCCTCTATAATAAGCATATATCATATTTGTTTTTTTTTTTTTTTTTGATGGGGGGATATTGGCAGAATACCTGGAAGTAGTAGCTGCTAATGTTATGTGCCAGTGGCAAACTAAAAAAATCTAATGGTAGTCCCAAAAACTCCATACTGGACATTAAAGAGGCTTATTATGGCCTAGCGAAGGAGGACAGACCAATACGCTCAGAAGCAAAGTGGGCATCACCATCCCAAAATCCTCAAGATTAAGGAATGAACAAACATAAGGGAGGAATGCAACTATGGACTCAAGTAGACTTATTATTATTCTAGTAATGGAAGAGTTTGAAACAATGACATAAAGGCAGTGGTCTGAGGAAGAGGTTCTGATGGGAAGGAGAGCCAAGAGCAGGTATAACGGGGGCATTTTGGGGACACTGGAATTATTCTGCATGACACTATAATGACGGATACAGGCCATTACATATTTTGTCAAAACCTATAAAATGGCACAATGCAAAGTGTAAACCAAAATATAAACTATAGACCATGGTTAGTAGGAAAGCTTCAATATGTGTTTATCAATTGTACCAAATGTACCACATTAATGAAAGATGATGTTAATGGAGAAAAGTATGGGAGGGGGAGGGGAGTATATGGGAATCCCCTATATTTTTGATGTAACATTTATGTAATCTAAAGCTTCTTTAATAAAAAAAATATATATATATAAAATGAATAGAGGCTTATTATTTATCAAGCATATCTATTGTCAGCTTATTTGATGCAAAACTGAATAGGTAAAGCTTAAGAATATGGTTATTAATATTTCAGGAAAACCGAAATAGAAACAGTTGCTCATATGCATGCCCAGTTATGTCCTAGAGGAAACAATGCCTTGGGATTAAAAAGCAGAACCTTTCCCAAAAAGCATTTTATCAATAGTTTAGGAAAATTTGTATGTATGTTTAAAAATAACACAGATTGGCTTTAAAACAATTCACCAAAGAACCATTTGTTTTAAATTGGAAAGAAGTCCTGAATATTTAGTGAAAGGAATACTAAACTGGCATCTGCTACAACCTCAATAAAATTTAAATATCATATTCATTAATGACTTAGACTTAATGTCTTTGTCCATTAATTCTGCTTAGTGAGTCTGAATATGCTATTTTTCTTCACATGAATGTTCAAGATACTGGTTGCAGCAACATATGGCATCCCATGTATTAAATACAGTAAAATTCTTATGGAAAGCACAATTTTTAAAGCACAGGAATCTGTTACCAAGGAAAAAGGGGGAAGGGGGCAGACGGGATGGAATGATACATACTTTCTCACGCAATATGAGACTTCTCTCAGGTTCAATATAATATTCAAAGCATCTTTTACAAAACAAAGACATTTTTCTCAATAACATCCTAAGATGTCCAGTTTCTCCAGTAAATCTTTCATCCTAACGTCACCCTTTATACTAAGTCTATGAATGCCCAGCTTCTTTCAAGAAGAACAATTAAATGCATTTTCCCTTCCAGAACAACCAGCTGGTTAACCAAATTTCCACAGGCACCAGATGTCTTAATTAGGAAGAGTTAGTAGCACTGTGGAATAATCCAATGCTCGAATTGGTACTATATATTTACTATTTCTTCTTTTCCTAATTCTGAAAGGATGCATCTAAAAATTAAGCAAATTCTCTCATTTCTCTGTCTCTTTAATAATTGCAAAAACAAATAAGGAAAGAAAAAAGATCTATGACCTCTAACAGAATAACATTATCAAGGAACCAGCTAAGTGAATATTATGTATGTTATAATTAGAAATTGATAAGCTGAGATGACATTAAATCTCCTCAAAAGTCCTAAAGAATTACACTTTATTCAATAATTCAAAACCAATTCTTGAAGTGCAACTTCACTGTCAACTTTTGTTGTACCTGAGTATGTTCTTGAGGTGAGGCAGTCTCACCTTAAGAAGACTCTTCCAACATACATAGTGCTTTCACAAGAATTCTGGTGAAAACTTATCTCCATCTTGTTATATACACTACACACACATCCTGCAACCTCATTCCCTGCACTCTTCCACCTCTTAACCAGTTACCTCAGGAAGATTCTCTTTTCCTTCTCCTATTTGCCTCCCTCTCCATTTTATTTAGGAATCAAAAATCTGACAATTTTGACTGGTAGGCATAATTTTGTGCAAGTAGAATTCTATCAAGGAAAAGAAAAGTTTTAATTTTAGACCCATTAAAAAAAAAGTCTCACAATCTCAAAGTCCTACCTAATAACCAGAAATATCCTTCAGAATGTTTGGCAATATTCCCATACACATTTTCTTCCTTCCCTAATTAAAAAAAAAAAAATTTTGAGGTACTGGGGCCTGGGATTGAACTCAGGATCTCATATGTGGGAAGCTGGCACTCAACCACTGAGCCACATCGGCTCCCCTGAGTTGGCCTTTCTGTTTGTTTGCTGCTTGTTCGTTTTTTTGTTTTTAGGAGGCACCGGGGACCGAACCCTGGATCTCCTATGTGGGAAGCAGGCACTCAGCCACTTGAGCCACATCTGCTTCCCCCCTAATTTTAATGGTGTACTAATACTTTGGGTAAATAAAGTATTCTTTACAGTTTAAAAAAAGTCCTATAGAATTACACTTTATTCAATAATTCAAAACCAATTCCTGAAGGGCCATGAACACACAAGATATAGCAGAGAACACAGATAAAGCTCCTGTCTTCACGAAGGGTACACCAGGGGGATAGATACAGAGATAAATAACTAATTATAAGAGCATGTTGGACAAGAATCTCCTTAGGCAGAGAGAAACAGCAAGTGGGCCAGTGCAGCTAAAGCTGAGTCAGCAAAAGAAAGAGTAGTGAGGAGGAAATGAGGTTAAAGAGATAGCTAGAGCCAG
>JAQZBX010041353.1:0-22375 GCA_029593785.1 Cabassous unicinctus
AACATTGGCTGAATACATTGAGTTCTTTGCTTTAGAAAAATGAAAAAGACACTTATTTCATTGGCTGATTTGCATATGTATTCATTTACAAACAACTTCAAACCCTGGTTTCACCTAACTCCCTGTGAATGCAGTAGTTACTTCAAGTTTGAAAGGTATGTAAGATTCTTGTTTGTTTAGATCCTATGCCCTTGCTTTCACTGACATGTCAACACACAGATTTTACCTAAGGCTAAGCCAATGCAGTGATTTCTTCACTTTGCAAAACTAAATAAGATTTGTCTTTTAGTTGATACTATGCCTGTGTTTTCACTGAAATTCATCTTCAAAACACTGGTTTCCTGTAACAGGCTGTGATTGCAGCAGTTAATTCAACTTTGAAAGTTAAGTAAGATATTTATTTTTTGGCTGCTATGCGATTGCTTTCACTCATTATCCATGTAAAAACACTGGTTTTACCTAATACTATACAAAAACACTGGTTTCTTCAGTTTTCAAACTTAGGAATATACTCATTACATTGGCAGCTATGCCCTTGTTTTCACTTACAATACTCGGCAAGCCTCTGCATTTACTAGGCAAAAGCTTCAGGTTCCTCACTTTCAAAATCGAAGTAAAATTCTTCTTTCTTACAATGCTATACATGTGTTTTCAATTAGAATCAACTTGAAAACACTGCTTTTCACAAACGTTGGTTGAATGCATTGTGTTCTTTGCTTTAAATACGCAAAGTAAACTTATTTCATTGGTTGATTTACATCTGTATTCATTTACAATCAACTTCAGTACACTGGTGTCAACTAACTGTCTGTGAATGCAGTAGTTACTTCAAGTTTGAATATTAAGAAAGATTCTTGTTTGTTTGGCTGCTATAATCTTGCTTTCACACACATGAAAACACACAGCTTTTTCCAAAGGCTAAGCCCATGCAGTGTTTTCTTCACTTTAAAAAATTGAATACGATTTCTTTGTTATTTGCTGTTATGCCTGTGTTTTCACTTACATTCCTCTTCAAAACAGTTGTTTCCCTTAACAGGCTGTGAAAGCAGCAGGTAATTCTACTTTGAATATTACCTAAGATACTTGTTTGTTTGTCTGCTATGCACTTGCTTTCATTCATTTTCAATGTAAAAATGCTGCTTTTACTAATACTATGCCAAAAACTTGGTTTCTTCAGTTTTCAAAACTAAGCAATATACTCATTACATTTACAGCTCTGCACTTGTTTTCATTTACAATGCTTGGCAAAACACTGCTTTTAATTGGCCCAAGCTGCCGGTTTTTCCCTTTGGAAATCTAATTAAGATTCTTGTTGCTTACAATGCTATACATGTGTTTTCAATAACAATCAACTTGAAAACACTGCTTTCCCTAACATTGGCTGAATGCATTGAGTTCTTTGCTTAAGAAAACCCAAAAAAGAAACTTGTTTCACTGGCTCATTTGCATATGTATTCATTTACAAACTACTTCAAGACCCTGGTTTCACCTAACTCTCTGTGAATTCAGTGGTTACTTTAAGTTTGAAAGGTAAGTAAGATTCTTGTTTGTTTGGATGCTATGCCCTTGCTTTCACTCACATGTCAACACACAGTTTTGCCAAAAGCCCGGGCAATGCAGTGGATTCTTCACTTTACAAAACTAAATAAGTTTTGCCTTTAATTCCGGCTATGCCTGTGTTTTCACTTAAATTCATCTTCAAAACTCTGGTTCCCCATAACAGGCTGTGAATGAAGTGGATAATTCAACTTTGGAAGTTAAGTAAGATTCCTGTTTGTTTGGCTATTATGGCCTTGCTTTCAGTCATTACCAATGTAGAAACACTTCTTTTACCTAATGTTATTGGAGAACCCTGGTTTCTTCACTTTTAAAAATTAGCAATATTCTCATTTCATTGGCAGCTATGCACTTGTTTTCACTTACAATGAATCGCAAAACACAGGTTTTACTTTTCTAAAGCTGCTGGTTCCTCACTTTGGAAATCAAACTAATATTCTTGTTTCTTAAAATGCTATACATGTGTTTTCAATTACAATCAACTTGAAAACACTGTTTTCCCTGATGTTGGCTGAATGCATTCAATTATTTGCCTTAGAAAACCAAACGGATACTTGTTTCATGGGCTGATTTGCATGTGTATTCATTTACAAACTACTTCAAGACACTGGTTTCACCTATCTTTCTGTGAAAGCAGTAGTTACATCAAGTTTGAAAGGAACCTAAATTCATGTTTGCTTGGCTGCTATGCCCTTGCTTTCACTCACCTGTCAACACACAGCTTTTGCCTAAGGCTAAGCCAATGCAGTGGTTTCTTCACTTTACAAAACTAAATAAGATATGTCTCCTAATTGCTGCTATGCCTTTTTCAATTATATTCTTCTTCAATACACAGGTTTCTGGTAACATGCTGTGAATGCAGCAGTAAATTCTACTTTGAAAGTTAAGTAAGGCATTTGTTTGTTTGGATCCTATGCACTTGCTTTCACTCATTATCAATGTAAAAACACTGCTTTTACCTAATACAATGCCAAAACACTGGTTTCTTCAGTTTTCAAAACTAAGTAATATACTCATTACATTAGTAGCTATGCACTTGTTTTCAATTACAGTGTATGGCAAAACACTGCTTTTACTATGCCAAAGCTGCCGGTTCCTCACGTTGAAAATCTAAATAAGATTCTTGTTTCTTACAATGCTATACATGTGTTTTCAATTACAATCAACTTGAAAACACTGCTTTTCCTTAACGTTGGCTGAGTTCATTGAGTTCTCTGCCAAAGAAATGCAAAAGTAAACTTGTATCATTGGCTGATTTGCATGTGTATTCATGTACACACAACTTCAAGACACTTGTTTCACCTATCTCTCTGTGAATGCAGTAGTTACTTCAACTTTGAATGGTAGGTAAATTCTTGTTTTTTGTCTGCTTTGCCCTTGCTTTCACTCAACTGTCAACAAACAGATTTGCCTAAGTTTATGCCAATGCATTGATTTCTTCAAACTACAAATCTAAATAAGATTTTTCTTTTATTTGCTTCTATGCCTGTGTTTTCACTTAAATTCATCTTCAAAGCACTGGTTTTCCGTAACAGGCTGTGAATTCAGGAGTTAATTCAACTTTGAAAGTTAAATAAGATACTTGTTTGTTTGTGTGCTATGCACTTGCTTTTACTCATTATCAATGTAGAAACATTGCTTTTACCTAATATTATGCCAAAATACCGGTTTCTTCAGTTTTCAAAACTATGCAATATTCTCATTACATTTGCAACTATGCACTTTTTTCACTTACAATGATTGTGAAAACCCTGCTTTTACTATGCCAAAGCTGCCGATTCCTCACTTTGTAAATCTAAGTATGATTCTTGTTTATTACAAAGCATACATGTGTTTTCAATTACAATCAATTCTTCCAAACACTGCTTTTCCCTAACATTGGCAGAATGCTTTGAATTCTTTGCTTTAGAAAACCAAAAAATAAACTTGTTTCATTGGCTGATTTGCATGTGTATTCATTTACAATCAACTTCAAGACAATGGTTTCACCTAACACTCTATGAATGCAGTTGTTACATTAAGTTTGAAAGGTAAGTTAGATTCTTGTTTGTTTGGCTGCTATCACCTTGCTTGTACTCACATGTCAGCACACAACTTTTGCTTGAGGCTAACCCAAAGCAGCAATTTCTTCACTTTACAAATCTATGTAAGATTTCTCTTTTATTTGCTGCTATGCCTGTGTTTTCACTTAAATTCATCTTCAAAACACTGTTTTCCCGTAACAGGCTGTGAATGCAGGAGTTAATTCAACTTTGAAAGTTAAATAAGATACTTGTTTTTTTGTGTGCTATGCACTTGCTTTTACTCATTATCAATGTAGAAACATTGCTTTTACCTAATATTATGCCAAAATACCAGTTTCTTCAGTTTTCAAAACTATGCAATATTCTCATTACATTTGCAACTATGCACTTTTTTTCACTTACAATGATTGTGAAAACCCTGCTTTTACTATGCCAAAGCTGCCGATTCCTCACTTTGTAAATCTAAGTATGATTCTTGTTTCTTACAATGCCATACATGTGTTTTCAATTACAATCAACTTCCAAACACTGCTTTTCCCTAACATTGGCAGAATGCTTTGAATTCTTTGCTTTAGAAAACCAAAAATAAACTTGTTTCATTGGCTGATTTGCATGTGTATTCATTTACAATCAACTTCAAGACAATGGTTTCACCTAACACTCTATGAATGCAGTTGTTACATTAAGTTTGAAAGGTAAGTTAGATTCTTGTTTGTTTGGCTGCTATCACCTTGCTTGCACTCACATGTCAGCACACAACTTTTGCTTGAGGCTAAACCAACGCAGCAATGTTTTCACTTAAATTCATCTTCAAATCCCTGGTTTCCCCTAACAGGCTGTGAATTCAGCAGATAATTCGACCTTGAAAATTAAGAAAGATACTTGTTTGCTTGGCTGCTTAGTGCTTGCTTTTGCTCATTATCAATGTAGAAAGACTGCTTTTAACTAATACTATGCCAAAACACTGGTTTCTTCAGTTTTCAAAATTAAGCAATATAATATTTATATTGGCAGCTATGCACTTCTTTCACTTACAATGAATGTCAAAACAGTGCTTTTACTATGTCAAAGTTGCCGATTCCTCACTTTGAAAATCTAAGTAAGATTCTTGTTTCATACAATGCTATATATGTGTTTTCAATTACGATCAACTTGAAAACACTACTTTTCCCTAACGTTGGCTGAATGCATTGATTCCATTTTTTAGAAAATCAAAAAAATAAACTTGTTTCATTGGCTGGTTTCCATGTGTATTAATTTTCATTCAACTTCAAGGCAATGGTTTCACCTAACACTGTGAATGCAGTTGTTACTTCAAGTTTGAAATCTAAGTTAGATTCTTGTTTGTTTGGCTGCTATGCCCTTGTTTTCACTCACATGTCAGCACACAGCTTTTGCCTATTGCTAACCCAATGAAGTGATTTCTTCACTTTACAAATCTAAAAATTTTTTGTCTTTTATTTCGTACTATGCCTGTGTTTTCACTTAAATTCATTTTCAAAAAAATGGATTTCCCCTAACAAGCTGTGAATGCAGCAGTTAATTCAACTTTGAATTTTAAGTAAGGTACTTCCTTGTTTGTCTGCTATGTGCTACCTTTCTCTCATTATCAATGTAAAAACACTGCTTTTACCGAATTCTATGCCAAAACTCTGGTTTCTTCAGTATAAAAACCAAGCAATATTCTCATTACTTTGGCAACTATGCACTTGTTTTCTCTTACAAAGCTTGGGAAAACACTGCTTTACTATGCAAAAGCTGTCGATTCCTCACTTTGGAAATCTAAGTATGATTCTTGTTTCTTACAATTCCATACATGTGTTTTCAATTACAGTCAACTTCCAAACACTGATTTTACCTAACGTTGGCTGAATTCATTCAGTTCTTTGTTTTAGGAAATCAAAAAAGAAACTTGTTTCATTGGCTGATTTTCATGTGTATTCATTTACAATAAACTTCAAGGCAATGGTTTCACCTAACACTGAAAATGCAGTTGTTACTTCAAGTTTCAAAGATAAGTTAGATTCTTGTTTTTTTGGCTGCTATGCCCTTGCTTGCACTCATATGTCAGTACACAGCTTTTGCATAAGGCTAACCCAATGCAGGGATTTCTTCACTTTGCAAGTCTAAATAAGATTTGTGTTTTATTTGCTGCTATGCCTGTGTTTTCACTTAAATTCATGTTCAAAACAGTGGTTTCCCCTAACAGGCTGTGAATGCAGCAGTTAAATCGACTTTGAAAGTTATGTAATATATTTGTTTGTTTGGCAGCTATGCGCTTGCTTTCACTCATTATCAATGTAGATACACTGCTTTTACCTGATACTATGCCAAAACATTGGTTTCCTCAGTTTTTGAAACTAAGCAATATACTAATTACATTGGCAGCTATACACTTATTCTCACTTACAATGAATGGCAAAACACTGCTTTTACTATGCCAAAGCAGCCTGTACCTCACTTTGGAAATATAAGTAAGATTCTTGTTTCTTACAATGCTACACATGTGTTTTCAGTTACAATCCACTTGAAAACACTGCTTTTCCCTAGCCTTGGCTAAATGCATTTAGTTCCTTGTTAAGAAAACCAAAAAAGTAATTTGTTTCATTGGCTGATTTGCATGTGTATTCATTTACAAACTACTTCAAGTCACTGGATTCACCTATCTCTCTGTGAATGCAGTAGTTACTTCAATTTTGAAAGGTCAGTAAGATTCTTGTTTGTGTGGTTGCTATGCCCTTGCTTTCACTCACATGTCAACACAAACTTTTTCCTAAGGCTAAACCAATGCAGTGGTTTCTTCACTTTACAAAACATAATAAGATTTTTCTTTTATTTGCAGCTATGCCTTTTCACTTAAATTCATCTTCCAAACACTGGCTTCCCGTAAGAGGCTGTGAAACAGCAGTTCATTCAAATTTGAGAGTTAAGTAAGATAGTTGTTTGTTTGGCTGCTATGTGATTGCTTTCACTCATTATTAATGTAAAAAAAAATTTTTACCTAATACGATGCCAAAACACTGGTCTTCAGTGTTCAAAACTAAGCAATATACTCACTACATTGGCAGCTATGCACATGTTTTCACTTACAATGCTTGGGAAATAACTGCTTTTACTATGCCAAAACTGCCGGTTCCTCACTTCGGAAATATAAGTAAGATTCTTGTTTCTTACAATGCTACACATGTGTTTTCAAGTACAATCAACTTGAAAACACTGCATTTCCCTAACGTTGGCTGAATGCATTGAGTACTTTGCTTTAGAAAACAAAAAATGAAACTTGTTTCATTGACTGATTTGCATGTGTATTCATTTACAAACAACTTCAAGACACTGGTTTCACTTATCTCTCTGTGAATGCAGTAGTTACTTCAAGTTTGAAAGGTAAGTAAGATTCTTGTTTGTTTGGCTGTTATGCCCTTACTTTCACTTACATGTAAACACATAGTTTTGCCTAAGGCTACCCCAATGCAGTGGTTTCTTCACTTTACAAAACTAAATAAGATTTGTCTATTATTTGCCGCTATGTCTGGGTTTTCACCTAAATTCATCTTCAAAACACTGGTTTCCCATAAAAGGCTGTGAATGCAGTAGTTAATTCAACTTTGAAAGTTAAGTAAGATACGAGTTTTTTTGGCTGCTATGCACTTCCTTTCATTCATTATCAATGTAAAAACAGTGCTTTTACCTAATACTATGACAAAACACTGGTTTCTTCCGTTTTCAAAACAAAGCAACATACTCATTACATTGGCAAGTATGCACTTGTTTTCACTTACAATGAATATCAAAACACTGCTTTTACTGTTCCAAAGCTGCCGGATGCTCACTTTGGAAACCAAGAAAGTTCTTGCTTCTTACAATGTTATACATGAGTTTTCTATTACATCAAATTGAAAATACAGCTTTTCCCTACCGTTGGCTGAATGCATTGGATTCTTTGCTTCAGAAAACCAAAAAAGATACATTTCTCATTGGCTGATTTGCATGTGTATTCATTTACAAACAACTTCAAGGCACTGGTTTCACCTAACTCTCTGTGAATGCAGTAGGTTCTTCAACTTTGAAAGGTAAGTAAGATTCTTGTTTGCTTTGCTCTTATGCAATTGCTTTCACTCACATGTCAAACACAGATTTTGCCTAAGGCTAAGTCAATGCAGTGGTCTCTTCATTTTAAAAAACTAAATAAGTTTTGTATTTTATTTGCGGCATTGCCTGTGTTTTCACTTAAATTCATTTTCAAAACACTGCTTTCCCATAACAGGCTGTGAATGCAGCAGTTAATTCAACTTTGAATGTTAAGTAAGATACTTGTTTGTTTGGATGCTATTCGCTTGCTTTCACTTATTATCAATGTAAAAACACTGCTCTTACCTAATACTCTGCCAAAATGCTGGTTTCTTCAGATTTCAAAACTAAGCAATATACTCATTACATTGGCAGCTATGCACTTGTTTTCACTTACAATGAATGTCAAAACAATGCTTTTACTATGCCAAAGCTGCCAGTTCCTCACTTTCAAAAAATAAGTAAGATTCTTGTTTCTTACAATGCTATACATGGGTTTTCTATTTTATTCAACTTGAAACAATGCTATTCCGTGATTTTGGCTGTATGCATTGTGTTTTTGCTTTAGAAAACAAAAATTAAACTTGTTTCATTGGTGGAATTGCATGTGTATTTATTTACAATCAACTTCAAGATACTGGTTTAACCTACTCTCTGAGAATGCAGTAGTTATTTCAAGTTTGAAAGTTAAGTAAGATTTTGTTTGTTTGGCTGTTATGAATTTGCTTTCACTCAAATGTCAAACACAGCTTTTGCCTAAGGCTAAGTCAATGCAGTGATTTCTTCACTTTACAATTAATTTAAGATATCTCTTTTATTTACTGCTATGCTTGTGTTTTCACTTAAATTCATGTTCAAACACTGGTTTCCCCTAATAGGCTGTGAATGCAGCAGTTAACTATACTTTGAAAGTAAAGTAAGATACTTGTTTGTTTGGCTGCTATGTGCTTGCTTTCACTCATTATCAATGTAAAAGCACTGCTTTTACCTAATACTATGCCAAAGCACTGATTTCCTCAGTATTCAAAACTAAGCAATATACTCATTACATTGCCAGCTATGCACTTGTTTTCATTTACAATGAATGTCAAAACACTGCTTTTACTATGCCAAAGCTGCCGGTTCCTCAGTTTTGAAAGCTAAGTAAGATTCTTGTTTCTTACAATGCTATACATGTGTTTTTAGTTACAATCAACTTGAAAACACTGCTTTTCCCTAACGTTGGCTGAATGCATTGAGTTCTTTGCTTTAGAAAAACAAAAAAGAAACTTGTTTAATTGGATGATTTGCATATGTTTTCATTTACAATCAACTTCAAGACCGTGGTTCACCTATCTGTCTTTGAATGCAGTATTTAATTCAATTTTGAAAGGTAAGTAAAATTCTTGTTTGTTTTCCTGCTATGCCCTTGCTTTCACTTCCATGTCAACACATAGCATTCACTTAAGGCTAAGCCAATACTGTTGTTTCTTAACTTTACAAAACTAAATAAGATTTGTGTTTTATTTGATGCTATGCCTTTGTTTTCATTTAATTCATGTTCAAAACACTGGTTTCCCATAACAGACTGGGAATGCAGCAGTTAATTCCACTTTGAAAGTTATGAAAGATACTTGTTTTTTTTTCGGTGTAATGAGCTTGCTTTCCCTCATTATCAATGTGTAAACACTGCTTTACCTAATACTATGCCAAAACAAAGGTTTCTTCAGTTTTCAAAACTAAGCAATATACTGATTACATTGGCAGCTATGCACTTGTTTTCACTTCCAATGAATGTCAAAACAGCACTTCCACTATGCCAAACCCGATTGGTCCTCACTTTCAAAATCTAAGTATGATTCTTGTTGCTTACAGTGCTATACATGAGTTTTCAATTACAATCAACTTAAAAACACTGCTTTTCCCTAACGTTGGCTGAACGCATTGAGTTCTTTGCTTTAGAAAACCAAAAATGAAAGTTATTTCATTCACAGTTCTGCATGTGTTATCATTTATATTCAACTTTAAGACACTTGTTTTACCTGTTTCTCTGTGAATGCAGTAGTTACTTCAAGTTTGAAAGGCAAATAAGATTCTTGTTTTTTTGGCTGCTATGCCCTTACTTTCACTCCCATGTCAACACACAGCTTTTGCCTAAGTCTAAGACAAGGCAGTGATTTCTTCACTTTACAAACTAAATAAGTATTTACTTTTATTTGCTGCTATTCCTGTGTTTTCACTTAAATTCATTTTCAAACCTTGATTGCCCATAACAGGCTCTGAATGCAGCAGTTAATTCAACTTTGAATGTTAAGAAAGATACTTGTTTGTTTGGGAGCTTTGCGCTTGCTTTCACTCACTATCAATGTAAAAACACTGCTTTTCTCTAATACTATGCCAAAACACTGGTTTCTTCAGTTTTGAAAACTAAGCAATAGACTCATTACATTGACAGCTATGCACATGTTTTCACTTACAATGAATGTCAAAACACTTCTTTTACTATGCCAAAGCTGCCGGTTCCTCATTTTCAAAATCTCAGGAAGATTCTTGTTTCTTTCAATGCTGTACATGTGGTTTCAATTACAGTTAAATTGCAAACTCTGCTTTTCCATAACGTTTCCTGAATACATTGAGTTCTTTGCTTTAGAAAACCAAAAAAAGTCTTATTTCATTGGCTGATTTGCATGTGTATTCATTTATAAACAACTTCAAGACACTGGTTTCACATATCTCTCTGTGAATTCAGTAGTTACAACAAGTTTGAAAGGTAAGTTAGATTCTTGTTTATTTGGCTGCTATGCCCTTGCTTTCACTCCCTACCAATGTAGAAACACTTCTTTTACCTAATGTTATGGGAAACCCTGGTTTCTTCACTTTTAAAAATTAGCAATATTCTCATTTCATTGGCATCTATGCACTTGTTTTCACTTACAATGAATGGCAAACCACTGGTTTTACTATTCTAAAGCTGCCGCTTCCTCACTTTGGAAATCAAACTAAGATTCTTGTTTCTTAAAATACTATACATGTGTTTTCAATTACAATCAACTTGAAAACACTGCTTTTTCCTAATGTTGGCTGAATGCATTGAATTATTTGCCTTAGGAAACGAAAAGGAAACTTGTTTCATTGGCTGATTTGCATGTGTATTCATGTACCAACTAATTCAAGACACTGGTTTCACCTATCTCTCTGTGAATGCAGTAGTTATGTCAAGTTTGAAAGGTAGCTAAATTCATGTTTGTTTGGCTGCTATGCCCTTGCTTTCACTCACCTGTCAACACACAGGTTTGCCTAAGTCTAAGCCAATGCAGTGGTTTCTTCAAACTACAAATCTAAATAAGATTTGTCTTTTATTTGCTGCTATGCCTGCGTTTTCACTTAAATTCATCTTTAAAACAATGGTTTCCCATAACAGCCTGTGAATGTATCAGTTAATTCAACTTTGAATGGAAAGTAAGATACTTGTTTGTTTGGCTGATATGCACTTGCTTGCACTCACTATCAATATAAAAACACTGCTTTTACTTAATACAATGCCAAAACACTGGTTTCTTCAGTTTTCAAAACTAAGCAATATACTCATTACATTGGAAGCTATGCACTTGTTTTCACTTACAATGAATGTCAAAACACTGCTTTCATTCTGCCAAACATGCCAGTTCCTCACTTTTGAAATCTCAGTAAGATTCTTATTTCTTACAATGCTACACATGTGGTTTCAATTTCAATCAACTTGAAAACACTGATTTTCACTAACGTTGGCTGAATGCATTGAGTTCTTTGCTTTGGAAAACCCAAAAAGAACCTTGTTTTAATCGCAAATTTGCATGTGTATTCATTTACAAACAACTTCAAGACACTGGTTTCACCTAACTCTCTGTGAATGTGGTACTTACTTCAAATTTGAAAGGTATGTTAGATTCTTGTTTCTTTGGCTGCTAAGCCCTTAATTTCACTCACATGTCAACACACTGGTTTTTTGTAAGTCTAAGCCAATGCAGTGTTTTCTTCACTTTAAAAAACTAAAAGAGATGTGTCTTTCATTTGCTGCTGTGCCTGTGTTTTCACTAAAGTTCATCTTCAAAACACTGATTTCCTGTAACAGGCTGTGAATAGAGTGGTTAATTCAACTTTGAAAGTTAAGTAAGATACTTGTTTGTTTGGCCGATATGTGCTTGCTTTCACTCATTATGAATGTAATAACACTGCTTTTACCTTATACTATGGCAAAACACTCCTTTCTTCAGTTTTCAAAATTAAGCTATATACTCATTACATTGGCAGCTATGCACTTGTTTTCAATTAAAATGAATGTCAAAACACTGCTTTTACTATGCCAAAGCTGCCGCTTCCTCTTTTTTGAAATCTAAGTAAGATTCTTGTTTCTTACAATGCTATACATGAGTTTTCAATTACAATCAATTTGAAAGCACTCCTTTTCCCTAACATTGGCTGAATGCATTGAGTTCTTTGCTTTAGAAAACCAAAAAAGAATCTTATTTCATTGGCTGATTTTCATATGTTATCATTTACAAACAACTTCAAGACACTGGTTTCTCCTATCTCTCTGTGAATGCTGATGTTACTTCAAGTTTGAAAGCTAAGTAAGATTCTTGTTTCTTTGGATGCTATGCCCTTGCTTTCACTCTAATGTCAACACACAGCTTTTGCCTAACCCTAAGCCAATGCAGTGGTTTCGGCACTTACCAATATTATATAAGATTTGTTTTTTATTTGCTGTAATGCCTGTGTTTTCTCTTAAATTCATCTTCGAAACTCTCGTTCCCCCTAATAGGCTGTGAATGCAACAGTTAATTCAACTTTGAAAAGTGAGTAAGATATTTGTTTGTTTGGCTGCTATGCGCTTGCTTTCACTCACTATCAATGTAAAAACACTGCTTTACCTGATATTATGCCAAAACACTGGTTTCTTCAGTTTTCAAAACTAAGCAATATACTCATTACATTGGCAGCTATGCACTTGTTTTCACTTAAAATGAATGTCAAAACACTACTTTCATAAGCCAATGCTGCCAGTTACTCACTTAGGAAATCTAAGAAAGATTCTGGTTTATTACAAAGCTATACATGTGTTTTCAATTACAATCAACATGGAAACACTGCTTTTCCATAATGTTGGCTGAATGCATTGAATTCTTTGATTTTGAAAACCAAGAAAGAAACTTGTTTCATTTATTGATTTGCATGTGTATTAATTTACAAACAACTTCAAGACACTGGTTTCACCTAACTCTCTGTGAATGCAGCAGGATCTTCAACTTTGAAAGTTAAGTAATATTCTTGTTTGTTTGGCTGTTATGCCCTTGCTTTCACTCACATGTCAAGACACAGCTTTTTCCTAAGGCTAAGCCAAAGCAGCAGTTTCTTCACTTTACAACACTAAATAAGATTTGTCAATTATTTGCTGCTATGCCTGTATTTTCATTTAAATTCATCTTCAAAACTCTGGTTTCCTGTAACAAGCTGTGAATGCAGCAGTGAAATCAACTTTGAAAGTTAAGAAACATACTTGTTTGGTTGGGTTGTATACACTTGCTTTCACTCATTACCAATGTAAAAACACTGCTTTTTCCAAATACTATGCCAAAACACTGGTCCCTCAGTTTTCAAACTTAAGCATTATACCTATTAAAATGGCAGCTTTGCACTTGTTTTCACTTACAATGAATGTCAAAAAACTTCTTTTACTATGCCAAAACTGCTGGTTCCTCACTTTGGAAATGTAAGTAAGATTCCTGTTTCTTACAATGCTTCACATGTGTTTCTAATTACAAAGAACTTGAAAGCACTGCTGTTCCCTAACTTTGGCTGAATGCATTGAGTTGTTTGGTTTAGAAAACCAAAAAATAAACTTGTTTCAATGGCTGTTTTACATGTGTATTCATTTTTAATCAACTTCAAGACACTGGTTTCACCTATCTCTCTGCGAATGCCGCAGTTACATCTAGTTTGAAAAATAAGTAATATTCTTTTTTGTTTTTCTGCTATGCGGCTTCTTTCACTCACATGTCAACACACAGCTTTTAACTAAGGCTAAGCCAATGCCATAGTTTCTTCACTTTTCAAAACTAAATAAGATTTGTCTTCTATTTGTTGCTATGCCTGTGTTTTCACTTAAATTCATATTCAAAACACTGTTTCCCCATAACAGGCTGGGAATGCAGTAGTTAATTCAACTTTGAAAGTTAAGTAAGATACTTGTTTGTTTGGTAGCTCTGCACTTGATTTCACTCATTATCAATGTAAAAACACTTCTTTTACCTAATACTATGCAAAACACTGGATTCTTCAGTTTTCAAAACTAAGCAATATTTTCATTACATTGCAGCTATGCACTTGTTTTCAATTACAATGAATATCAAAACACTGCTTTTACTATTCCAAAGCTGACGCTTCTTCACTTTCGAAATCTAAGTAAGATTCTTGTTCCTTAAAATGCTATACGTGTGTTTTCAATTACAATAAACTAGAAAACACTGCTTTTCCCTAATGGTGGCTGAATGCATAGAGTTCTTGGCTTTAGAAAACCAAAAAAGAAACCTGTTTCATTGGCTGACTTGCATGTGTATTCATTTCCAAACAACTTCAATACCCAAGTTTCACCTAACTCTCTGCGAATGCAGAAATTACTTCAAGTTGAAACATAATTAAGATTCTTGTTTGTTTGGTTGCTTTGCACTTGTTTTCACTCACATGTCAACACACAGCTTTTACCTAAGGCAAAGCTAATGCAGGGGTTTCTTCACTTTTCAAAACTTAATAAATTTGTCTTCTATTTGCTGCTATGCCTGTGTTTTCACTTAAATTCATCTTCAACACACTGGTGTCCCGCAACAGGCTGTGAATGAAGCAGATAATTCAACTTTGAAAGTTACGTAAGATTCTTGTTTGTTTGGCTGATATGCCCTTGCTTTCCCTGATTACCAATGTAGAAACACTGCTTTTACCGAATACTATGCCAAAACACTGGTTTCTTCAGTTTAAAAAACCAAACAATATTCTCATTACATTAGAAACTATGCACTTGTTTTCATTTAGAATCCTTGGGAAAACACTGCTTAATATGCCAAAGGCACCGATTCCTCACTTTGGAAATCTGAGTAAGATTCTTGTTTCTTACAATGCTATACATATGTTTTCAATTACAATCAACTTGAAACACTGCTTTTCCCTCACGTTGGCTGATTGCATTGAGATCTTAGCTTTAGAAAACCAAAAAGAAAATTTTTCATTTGCTTGTTTCCATTTGTATTCATTTGCAAAGAGCTTCAATACACTGGTTTCACCTAACTCTCTGTGAATGCAGTAGTTACTTCAAGTTTGAAAGGTAAGTAAGATTCTTCTTTGTTTGGCTGCTATGCCCATGCTTTCACTCACATGTCAACACACAGTTTTGGACTAAGCCTAAGCCAGTGCAGTAATTTTTTCACTTTAACAATCTAAATAAGATTTGTCTTTTATTCACTGCTATGCCTGTGTTTTCACTTAAATTCATCTTTAAAACACGGATTTCCCCTTACAGGCTCTGAATGCAGCAGTTAATTCAATTTTGAAATTTCAGTAAGATACTTGCTTGTTTGGCAGCTATGTGCTTGCGTTCTCTCATTATCAATGGAAAAACACTGCTTTTACCTCATTCTATACCATAACACTGGTTTCTTCAGTTTTAAAAACTTAGCAATATTCTCATTACATTGGCATCTATGCACTTGTTTTTACTTACAACGCTTGGGAAAACACTGCTTTTACTATACCAAAGCTGATGATTCCTCACTTTGGAAATCCAAGTAATATACTTGTTTCTTACAATGCCATACAGATGTTTTCATTTACAATCAACTTCCAAACACTACTTTTCCCTGACATTGGCTGAATGCATTGATTTCTATGCTTTTGAAATCCAAAAAATAAACTTTTTTCTTTGGCTTGTTTCCATGTGTATTCATTTACAATCAAGTTCAAGACAACGGTTTCACCTAACTCTCTGTGAATGCTGTAGTTACTTCAACTTTGAAAGGTAAGTAAGATTCTTGTTTGTTTGGCTGCTATGCCCTGGCTTTCACTCACATGTCAACAAACAGCTTTTACCTAAGGATAAGCCAATGCAGTGGTTTCTTCAATTTAAAAAACTAAATAAGATATGTGTTTTATTTTATGCTATGCCTGTGTTTTCACTTAAATTCATCTTCAAAACATGCATTTCTCATAACAGCCTGTGAATGCAGCAGTTAATTTAACTTTGAAAGTTAAGAAAGATACTTGTTTGTTTGGCTAATATGCCTTTGCTTTCACTCATTATCATTGTAAAGGCACTGGTTTTACCTAATACTATGCCAATACACTGGTTTCTTCAGTTTTCAAAAATAAGCAAAATACTCGTTGCATTGGCAGCTATTCACTTTTTATCACTTACAACGAATGTCCAACCACTTGTTTACTCTGCCAAAGCTGATAGGTCCTTAATTTGAAGCCTAAGTAAGTTTCTTGCTTCTTACACTGCTTTGCATGTGTTTTCAATTACAATCAACTTGAAAACACTGCTTTCTCTCAAGGCTGGTTTATTGCAGGGAGTTCTTTGCTTCAGAAATCCAAAAGGAAACTTGTTTCATTGGCTGATTCGGATGTGTATTCACTTAAAATCAATTTCAAGGCACTGGTTTCACCTAACTTTCTTTGAATGCAGTGTTTACTTAAATTTTAAAGGTAAGGAAGATTCTTGTTTGTTTGGCTGCTATGCCCTTGCTTTCACTCACAGATCAACACATGGTTTTACCTAATTCTAAGCCAATGCAGTGGTTTCTTCACTTTACAAAACTAATTAGATTTGTGTTTTATTTGATGCTATGCCTGTGTTTTCATTGAAATTCATGTTCAAAACACTGGTTTCAACTAAGAGACTGTGAATACAGCACTTAATTCAACTTTGAAAGTTAAGTAAGATGCTTATTTGCTTGGCTGCTGTGCGCTTGCTTTTACTCTTTATCAATTTAAAAACAGTGCTTTTCCCTAATGCTATGCCAAAACACTGGTTTCTTCAGTTTTCAAACTAAGCAATATACTTCTTACATTGGCAGCTATTCACTTGTTATCACTTACCAGGAATGACCAACCACTGCTTTTACTATACCAAAGCTGCCAGTTCCCCACTTTGGAAATCTAAGTAAGATTACTTTTCTTACAATGCTATACATGTGTTTTTAATTACAATCAACTTGAAATCCTGCTTTTCCTGAATGCTGGTTGAATGCAGTGAGTTCTTTGCTTTCAAAAACCAAAAAGGAAACTTGTTTCATTGGCTGATTCAAATGTGTATTCACCTAACATTATTTTCATGGCACTGGTTTCATCTAACTCTCTGTGAATGAAGTAGTTACTTCAAGTTTGAAAGGTAAGTAAGATTCTTGTTTGTTTGGCTCCTATGTCTTTGCTTTCACTCACATGTCAACTCACGGATTTTACCTAGTGCAAAGCCAATACTGTGGTTTCAACTAAGAGACTGTGAATACAGCAGTTAATTCAACTTTGAACGTTAAGTAAGATACTTATATTTTTGGGTGCTGTGCACTTGCTTTCACTTACTATCAATGTAAAAACACTGATTTTACCTAATGCTATGCCAAAAACACTGGTTTCTTCTGTTTTCAAAACTATGCTATATACTCCTTAATTTGGCAGCTATTCATTAGTTATCAGTTACAATGGACGACCAAGCCCTGCTTTTATTCTGCCAAACCTGCCAGTTCATTACTTTTGAAACATAATTAAGATTCTTGTTTCTTACACTGCAAAGCATGTGTTTTCAAATACAATCATCTTGAAACTCTCCTTTTCCTGAAGGCTGGTTGAAGGCAGTGTGATCTTTGCTTCAGAAAACCGAAAAGGAAACTTATTTCATTGGCTGATTCACATGGGTATTCACTTAAAATCCATTTGAAGGCACTGGTTTCACCTAACTCTCTGTGAAGGTAGTAGATATTTGAAGTTTGAAAGGTAAGTAAGGTTCTTGTTTGTTTGGTTGCTATGACCGTACTTTCACTCACATGTCAACACACGGATTTTACCTAATTCTAAGCCAATGCAGTGGTTTTTTTCTCTTTGCAGTCCTAAATAATATTTCTCTTTTATTTGTTGTTTTGCCTGTGTTTTCACTTAAATTAATCTTCAACAAACCTGTTTCCCTTTACCGTCTGTGAATAAAGCAGTTAATTCAAATTTGAAAGTTTGTTAAGATACTTGTTTGATTGGCTGCTAAGTGTTTCCTTTCACTCATTATCAATGTAAAAAACACTGCTTTTACCTAATACTATGACAAAACACTGATTTCTTCAATTTTCAAAACTAAACAATATACTCACTACATTGCCATATATGCACTTGTTTTCACTTACAATGAATGTCAAAACACTGCTTTTACTATGCCAAAGATGCCGGTTCCTCACTTTAGAAATCTAAGAAGGGTTCTTGTTTCTTACAGTGTTTTACATGTGTTTTCAATTACAATCAATTTGAAAACACTGCTTTTCCCTAACGAAGGCTGAATGCACTGAGTTCTTTACTTTAGAAAACCAAAAAAGAAACTGGTTTCATTGGCTGATTTGCAAGTGTATTCATTTACAATCAACTTCAAAACTCTGGTTTCACCTAACTCTCTGTAAAAGCAGCAGTTACTTCACGTTTGAAAAGTAAGTAAGATTCTTGTTTGTTTGGCTGCTATGCCCTTGCTTTCACTCACATGTCATCACACAGCTTTTGCTTAAGGCTAAGCAAATGCAGTGGTTTCTTACTTTTTCAAAAAAAATTAAGATTTGTCTTTTATTTGCTTCTATGACTGTGTTTTCACTTAAATTCATCTTCACAACACTGGTATCCCATAACAGGCTGTGAATGCACGATTAAATTCAACATTGAAAGTGAAGTAAGATACTTGTTTGTTTGGCTGCTATGCATTTGCTTTCATTCATTATCAATGTAAAAGCACTGCTTTTACCTAATACTATGCCAAAACACTGGTTTCTTCAGTTTTCAAAGCTAAACAGTATACTCATTACATTGGGAACTTTGCACTTGTTTTCACTTACATTGAATGGCAAAACACTGCTTTTACTATACCAAAATTTCCGGTTCCTCACTTTTGAAATCTAAGTTAGATTCTTCTTTTGTACAATGCTATACATGTGTTTTCAATTACAATCAACTTGAAAACATTGTTTTTCCCTAATGTTGACTGAATGCATTGAGTTCTTTGCTTTTTAAAACCAAAAATAACTTGTTTCTTTGGCTGATTTGCATGTGTATACATTTACAAACAACTTTGAGACACCAGTTTCATGTAACTCTCTCTGAAAGCAGTAGTACTTCAAGTTTGAAAGGCAAGGAAGATTATTTTCTGTTTGCCTGCTATGCCTTTGCTTTCATTCACATGTCAACACACAGCTTTTGCCTAATGCTACAGCAATGCAGTGGCTTCTTCACTATAGAAAAATAAATAAGACTTTTCTTTTATTTGCTTCTATGCCTGTGTTTTCACTTAAATTCATCTTCAAAACCCTGGTTTATCGAAATGGGTTGTAAATGCAGCAGTTAATTCAACTTTGAAAATTAAGTAAGGTGCTTGTTTGTTTGACTGGTACGCCCTTGCTTTTACTCATTATCAATGTAAAAACACTGGTTTTTCCTAACACTATGCCAAAACACTGGTTTCTTCAGTTTTCAAAATTAAGCAGTATTCTCATTACCTAGGCAGCTATGCATTGTTTTCACTTACAATGAATGGCAAACACTGCTTTTACTATGCCAAAACTGCCGCTTCCTCACTTTCAAAAGCTAAGTAAGATTCTTGTTTCTTACCCTGCTATACATGTGTTTTCAATTACAATCAACTTGAAAACACAGCTTTTCCCTAACCTTGGCTGAATACATTGAGTCTTTTGCTTTAGAAAACCAAAAAAAAAAAAAAACTTGATTCATTGGCTCATTTGCATGTGTATTCATTTACAGACAACTTCAAAGCACTGGTTTCACTAAACTCTCTCTGAATGCAGTAGTTTCTTCAAGTTTGAAAGGTAAGTAAGATACTTGTTCGTTTGGCTGCTATGCCCTTGCTTTCACTCACATATCAACACAAAGCTTTTACCTAAGGCTAATCCAATGCAGTGGTTTCTTGACATTTCATAACTAAATAAGATTTGTCTTTTATTTGCTGCTATGCCTTTGTTTTCACTTAAGTTCATCTTGAAAACCCTTATTTCCCATAACAGGCTGTGAATGCAGCAGTTAATTCAACTTTGAAAGCTAAGTAAGATACTTGTTTGTTTTGCTGTTATGTGCTTGCTTTCAGTCATTATCAATGTAAAAACACTGCTTTTACCTAATAATATGCCAAAACACTTTTTCCTTCAGTTTTCAAAACTAAGCCATATACTCAATACATTGGCAGGTATGCACTTGTTTTCACTTCCAATGAATCGTAAAATGCTGCTTTTACTATGCATAAGCTGCTGGTTCCTCACTTTCGAAATCTAAATAAGATTCTTGTTTCTTACAATGCTAAACATGTGTTTTCAAATACAATCAACTTGAAAACACTGCTCTTCTTTAAGGTTGGTTGAATGCATTGAGTTCTTTGCTTCTAAAAACCAAAAAGAAAGTTGATCTTTGGCTGATTTGCATGCGTATTCACTTAAAATCAATTTCAAGGCACTGGTTTCACCTAACACTCTGTGAATGCAGTATTTCTTTCAGGTGTGAAAGGTAAGATTTTTTTGTTGACTGCTTTGTGCTTGCTTTCAATCACATGTCAACACAAGGATTTTACCCAATGCTAACACAATGCAGTGGTTTCTTCACTTTACAATCCTAAATGACATTTATCTTATATTTGCTGCTATGCCTGTGTTTTCATTTAAATTCATCTTCAATACCCTGGTTTCCCATAACAGTCTGTGAATGCAGCAGTTAATTCAACTTTGAAATTTAAGGAAGATGTTTGTTTGTTTGGCTGCTATGCGCTTGCTTTCACTCATTATGAATATAAAAACACAGCTTTTACCTAATATTATGTCAAAATACTGGTTTCTTCAGTTTTCAAGACTAAGCAATATACTCCTTACATTGGCAGCTCTTCACTTTTTATCACTTACAAGGAATGACCAAGAACTCCTTTTACTCTGCCAAAGCTGCTGGTTACTCAAACTGAAACCTAAGTAAGTTTCTTGTTTCTTACACTGCTAAGCATGTGTTTTCAATTACAATCAACTTGAAAACAATGCTTTTCTTCGAAACTGGTTGAATGCAATGAGTCCTTTGCTTCAGAAAACCAAAAAGGAAAATTGTTTCATAGGCTGATTCACATTTGTATTCACTTCAAATCATTTCAGTGCACTGATTTAATCTAACTCTCTGTGAAGGCAGTAGTTACTTCAAGTTTGAAAGGTAAGTAAGTTTCTTGTTTGTTTGGCTGCTGTGTCCCTGCTTTCAATCACATGTCAACACAAGGATTTTATCTAATTCTAAGCCAATGCAGTGTTTTCTTCACTTTGCTGCTATGCACTTGCTTTCACACATTATCATTGTAAAAACACTGCTTTTATCTAATACTATGCCAAAACACTGGTTCCTTCAGTTTTCAAAACTAAGCCTTATACTCATTGCATTGGCAGCTATGCACTTATTTTCACTTACAGTGAATGTCAAAACACTGCTTTTACTATGCCAAAAGCTGCCGGTTCCTCACTTTGGAAATCTAAGTAATGTTTTCGTTTCTTAAATTGCTATATAAGGGTTTTAGATTAAAATCCACTTTAAAAACCAAAAAAGAATCTTGTTTCATTGCCTTATTTGCATGTGTATTCATTTATAACCAATTCAAAACACTGGTTTCACCTAACTTTCTGTGAATGCAGTAGTTATTTCAAGTTTGAAAGGTAAGTAAGATTATTTTTTGTTTGGCTGCTATGCCCTTGTTTCACTCACATGTCAACACATGGAATTTGCCTAATTCTAATCCAAAGCATTGGTATCTTCACTTTACAAAATTAAATAAGATTTGTTTTTTATTTGATGCTATGCTTGTGTTTTCATTGAAATTCATGTTCAAAACACTGTTTTCAACTAACAGGCTGTGATTGCAGCAGTTAATTCAACTTTGAAACTTACATAAGTTACTTATTTGTTTGGCTCTTGTGCACTTGCTTTCACTCATTAGCAATGTAAAAACACTACTTTTACCTAATGCTATGCCGAAACACAGGTCTCTTCAGTTTTAAAAACAGAGCAATATACTCCTTACATTAGCAGCTATTCATTTATGTCACTTACAATGAGTGACCAAACACTGCCTTTATTCTGCCAAAGCTGCCGGTTCCTCAACTTGAAACCTAAGTATGATTCTTGTCTCTTACACTGCTGAGAATGTATTTTCAGTTGCAATCAACTTGAAAACACTGCTTTTCCAGAAACTGGTTGAATGCAGTGAGTTCTTTGCTTCAGAAAACCAAATAGGAAATTTGTTTCTTTGGCTGATACGCATGTGTATTCACTTAAAATCATTTTCAGTGCACTGATTTCATCTAACTCTCTGTGAAGGCAGTAATTACTTCAAGTTTGAAAGGTAAGTAAGATTCTTGTTTGTTTGGCTGCTATGTCCTTGCTTTCCATCACATGTCAACAGAAGGATTTTATCTAATGCTAAGCCAATGCAGTGTTTTCTTCACTTTACAATC
>JAQZBX010041354.1:0-22377 GCA_029593785.1 Cabassous unicinctus
AAAAAAAAAAGACGACTATTACAAAGCCACAGGAATCAAAACATCATGGTACTAGGATAGATAAAGATGGATGGAATTGACTTGAGAATTCAGAAATTAACCCTTATGTTTATGGCCAACAGATTTTGACAAGGGTGCCAAGTAAACTCAATTGGGAAAGAACAGTCTTATTAACAAATGGTGGTAGTAAAACTGGATGTCCATATGCAAAAGAATGAAGATGGATCCCAACCTCATGCCATACACAAAAATCAACAAAAATGGAACAAAGACCTAAATATAAGAACGAAACCAAAGAAAATATAGGGAAGAATCTTCAGGATCTTGTGTTATGCAATGATTTCTTAGACTTTACCTTCAAAGCACAAGTAGCAAAATATAAAATAGATTAATGGGACAGTATCAAAATAAACAACTTCTGTTCATCAAAGGATTGTATCATAAAAGTACCAAGACATCCTGCACAGTGGGGGAAAATATTTGGAAAACACTTATCTGTTAATGGTTTGATATTAAGACTATATAAAGAAATCCTACAATTCAACAAAAAAAGACATCCTAATTTAAAAATGGGCAAAAGACTTGAATAGACATTTCCCCAAAGAAGATATACAAATGACCAAAAAAGTACATGAAATGATGCTCAACATCATTAGCCATTAAAGTGGGGAGGGTGGGTTGGATGGTTCATGAACTGGGGGAGGGTTGGGGAGGGACCAGGTGAACACTGGGGATTGGCGGGTATGTGGTTGAAAGTACAAAGTTGGGACTGCTCTTATGGCAATATGACAAGAAAGGGTTATTGGTTTAGGGTGTTGGATGTGGGGGCATTCGGGATAGGGCACACTGGAGCAGGCTTCTAGGGACTGTGTGAGTGATCATTTTGTCATAATATTTTGTATCAGTGGGTGGAGACCCACATAATGAGCAGGAAGGAGTTGGACTCCCATGCTGGGGAGGACCGATATGTTCACAAACAGAGGGGCGGGAGTCTCTTGAGAGCATGGGTGGTTCCTATTAGGGGAGAACAAACCAGTGTGTCAAGACCTCAGTGTTGTTGCAAGTAACTATCAATCTTGTCATCGAAGGAGTGAAGCTGGAGGGTAGTCGTGGGCCCTAAGGGGAGGAGGATGTAGGAATAGAATAGATGGAACAGGAGACTCATCCCCGGGAGTCATGTCCTATGCTGTGGGGAAGGTAATGCATTTATATGCTGGGTTTGGCTTAGAGAGAGGCAACATTTGAGCAACAAGGAGGCTCTTAGGAGGCAACTCTTAGGCACCCCACAACACTAAGTTTTAATTTCAAGAGTAAAGGCTCACAAGCATAGTCATCAATATCAAGGGCCCATAAATGGACCATCCTCCTTCGCCAGTCATTGCCCCTGTACTTGGGGGACTGTTGCTGCTCCATTAGAGAATGTGGCAGAGCTCTCCAGGATGGGAATTCAATATTCTCTCGGTTATTGTGTGAATCTCCACCTACTGTGACAATGCCACTGAAAAAAGACCTCGAATAAAAGGGGGAAAATGTAAAGACAAATGAGTTTATATGTCTAAGAGACTTTAAAGTGAGTCAGGAGGTCATACCAGAGGTAACACTTATGCACATCTCAGCAGGATCTCATAGACTGCCAAAGTGGATACTACCCCAAATAGTGGGGCTCCTGAGGGTTCTGGAGATACCCAGGTCCTATGGTCAGGGCAGATAGTTCTGGAGTTTGGTGCCTTGCCAGTGGGCCGTACTTTGGAGTTTGTGCTTCTGAGAGTGACAGAGTTGGACTCATTTATGGCTTCTCTACACATAGCTCATCTGTCCTTTCCATTTAAACCTATACTTGGTGCTGGAGTTTGTATGTGTACGTCCAAGAGACTAGAATCTTTGGGCTGTCCATGTGCCAGCTTGGCCCTGAGCCTCAGTGGAGCTGCAACAACTACTCTCCAGTTCATTGCACTCACCCAGGACAACTAACAAGAAAGTGAGGATTGACAACCACCATACCAAGGAAAAGAGAGCGCCTACAACTGTAAGCAAGTGTGGCCCATCCATTGACTGTATGGGATCAAAGCCCTTTCTCAATTAGAGGTGGAATGGACATCACCATCCCAGAATCCTCAGGATTGGGAAATGAACTATGGACTAGAGTGGACTTACTGGTATTCTACTACAGACATACTGTGACTCTAGCATTGGAAGAAATTACAACATTGATGTGGAGGCAGTGGCCACTGGAGGCTCTGGGGGCAGGGAGAGAGAAAAACAGGTGTAGTACGGGGGCTTTTTTGGGACTTGGGAATGTCCTGAATGATATTGCAATGACAGATGTAGGCCATTTTATATCTTCCCATAACCTGCAGAATTGTGTGGGAGAGAGTATAAACTACAATGTGAGCTATGGTCCATGCTCAGTGGCAATGCCCCAGGATGCATTTATCAATTGCAATGAATGTGCCACACTAATGAAGGATGTTGTTTATGTGGGAGGGTGTGGGAGCTGTGGGAAGTGGGGCATATGGGAATCCCTATACTTTTTGTGTAACATTTATGTAATCTAAGTATCTTTTAGAAAATAAAAAAAATTTAAAAAAACATTGCATTATAAGATATCCATAAGAAAAACTCAGAATAATTTGGAGTTTCCTAAACCTTTTTAAATTCCAGAAGCTGTGCACTAGTCTTGTCAACCTTTATTCCCTTTTATTTTAAC
Source organism: Cabassous unicinctus (assembly GCA_029593785.1). Taxonomy (NCBI): domain Eukaryota; kingdom Metazoa; phylum Chordata; class Mammalia; order Cingulata; family Chlamyphoridae; genus Cabassous; species Cabassous unicinctus. The sequence goes on from JAQZBX010041354.1 coordinate 2,708, forward strand.
TTAAGAAATATTTCGGTATTAGGCACTGTATTATTAGGTAGTACCCTTCAATATGCAAAAGACTTTTGTGAAATTGTAAAGATTTTGAAGAATTCCAATAGGAAGAAATAACGATTTGGAATAGATATTAACATTTTAGATTGGGCAAGTCCTCATAAATGGGAAAATGTAGGCACATTCCAGGGGAAGAACATAGTGCTGTCTGGCTGTAGCTGAAGAATCATGCTTTGAGAAATAAGTCTGGACTGATCTACGGTGGAGAGTTTAGGGTGAAGAGTAAAGAGTTGAATGTACCAACAATGAAAATGAAACCAGGGATAATATCAGTCCACAAAAATGCCTGCTGAAATGACCATAGCTGCTAAAGCAAAACTAGGCAGTTACAATAAGATTCATGGTGTCTAGAAGGTAGAAGCAAGCCAGTTGTACCCCAAGCATCTTTTGTATTTATCTCTATACTTTGCTGCATTCTCTGGAAATGGCAAGTTATTAAGAGTCTGGGAGAGGATAGATGTGGTGAGGAACACACCTGAGGTCAGATTACCTTTTCTGGGTGAATTTTTGCCTTTAGTTTCCTTAGAAAACAATTGTTGGGATCCAAAAATACCCCAATAAGATGAGAGTTCTGAACCTCACAGCGTTTCATCATGCTGAAGTCTGAAGAAGGTCTTTTTTCATGAACAATATGAAATTTTCTTTATACCAATAGGATAAGATTATACAACCTACTCTCCACTGGCAGCTTACTACCCTAATGTTAGCAACAGCCTTTCATCACCTTGATTAACAATTCTCTGTAAGTTGTTTAAATCCATTTTTTAACTGATAATTTTTGTATGTGTGCATATTTACCTCCAACATTAGAATGTAAGCTCCCTGAAGGTAAGGGTCGTGTTCTGTTTATATTAACAGCTTCTATAAAACATAACACTTAATAATTTTTTGAAAGAATGAATTAGTAGCATGGGACAGTCTATAGGTCAGTCATCAGCCTACTGATCAGGTTACATGATATAATGTGCAAGTCTCCCACAATAATTCAATTTGCTAACATTTAACAGACATTTAAAATAGCTTATTTAATCCTGTCAATAACACTAAGACATAGATAATAGTATCGTTTCTATTTAGGAAAAAAATGAGGCTTATGGAGGTTCAGTAAATTTCCTAAAGCTTTCATAGCTAGAATTTGAATTAAACATTCTAACACATAAACCATTATTCTTCACCATATTGCCAGATGATTACCTGAAACAGTGAAAGAGGAAACAGTAAATTATTAGCAAACTGAAGGAGAAAAAATAGTTTTGCTATCATGAATAGGAAAAAAAGTCTCAGTTTTTTAAACTGAATTATTTCTAGCTCAATCTAATCATGCTCAGTTCTAGGGATAAAAGGGGACTCCTCAGGTAAATGTCTGTCCTAGCTGTTCCCTGACGGCAGAAGGTGCCCTCACCTTCTGAAGCAGTGAGCAGCTGTCAGGATCCACATGTTACTGATCAGGGTGCCTCCGCAGATGTGAATGTTATTGCGCTGCAGGCTCACTTGCCATGGCCAGTCTCCTTCCTCGGCCTTAATGCCTCCTATGATTCTCTCTTCAGACAACGTCATTAGGTCTGGACCAGCCCCGCATTCTAATGAGAAAAGGGCAATTAATGTGTGCTAGGATGATCATAATTTATTGGTAGGTGCTTCAATGAAGGAGTTTCTCCATCATTTATGTCTTTTATGTCTTCCCTCCTTCCTTCCCTACACTCCCCATCCCTCCACCCCAACACACACAAATGCAGGCATAATGTCTTCCCCAGGATATGCTAGACTTTCCTAAAGTATGATCAATATGTTATATTTTTGAAGTAAATATGTGATGACTATAGCCTATAGACAGCGTTTTCAAGAACTTTTCTGAAAGCTAATTGGCATTTAGACCTCAAATTCTGGAGCAGCTTCAGAGTTCCCTGGAATTTCTCATGAGGAGGAATTAAAATAGGTCAGTCCTGGATGAACCAGCTGAAGCCACAGGTTCTCTGGGGGGAATTTTTTTCCTTCTCTACAGCTTTACTACTCAAAATGTGGTCTGTGAACCTGTAGCATGGGTATCATTGGGGAGCTTGTTAGAAATGCTGGGTCTCAGCACCCACACTAGGGAATGAATCAGAAGCAGCATTGAACAAGATCCTCAGGTGTTTCGTGTGTGCATAGAAGTCTGATGAACACTGCTCTGCTCTGGAGGACTCCTTGGTGATACTGTTCATCATGAAATTTCCAGGTTATCTCCAGAATTAACTCTATATTGCCAAATGTCCCCTTGAGTGGTGTTAGGTCCAGAGATTATTCTCAAGCATGACTGAAGGCTTTCAAGTATCTAGATAAGGTTTATTTAAAAGTCTTAAGGGAGCCGTGACTACTCCAATGGCCAGAGTTGAAACAGGCTGGAGCAGCCTGATCACCCATAGCTTCTCACTGCTCCTCACTCCCATGATATTTGTCCTCTGATTTAGTCTGGTTTAGTCTTTTACTAAGAAATTAGAGGCAAATCACCACCACCACTTCCTTTTGCTGTTGGCTCTAAAGTAGTGACCCTGCTTCAATAGGACGACTACTTAAAGGCATTTTTTTTTCCAGCAAACTTCCTGGTTAGAGGCGGACCAGTCTTCTATCAAGAATATACATGGAATATTGGCTCCTCTGCTGCATCATCCAAACAAATTCTCTAGTAAATTGCTTAGTCATTTTAATTAAAAAGAAATATGAATTAAATATATAATAAATTTGAAGAACATCCATAGGAGTAGTCTCACCTTGTAAAATCATATAAATATCAGAGCTAGGCCAGGTATCCAGGTACACTGAAACTAATTTCTAACTACATTCTATTGGCCAGGGAAGTAAACTGATTTTTTTAAGGAATTATATTCTGCTCTCCTAGCTTATGAGTGTACGGGATGACATGGGGAAGTAGTGACTTTTCCTTCAGCTTATAGACCCCAAACTTTTTGTGTTTCTTTTTATTACATCTTGTGATTAACTTGAATCCATAACAAATCAAGCTAGGAGAAGCCACATAAATGGTGTCACCAAACAAAATTTACAAGTGTACAGAAATGCCATCACAGAACCAGGGCAGGACAAGCTTCCTAAGGCTGCCAAGAAAATTTTCCTGAGGCCTAGCTCCAGTACAGAGTGAGTGGCAGATCACAGCTACTTCCTTCCTCTTCTGGAAGGAGGGGAAAACATAAGCATCATTCAATGGGCCAATGGGATCAGCACTGTCTTATCTCAAAAACAACCCGAATACATTGTTGGTGGGAATGTAAAATGGTACAGCCCCTATGAAAAACTGTTTGGCAGTTGCTCAAAAAGTTAAACATAGAACTATCATATTACCATATGGCCCACCAATCCCACTTCTAGAGGTACACCTCAGAGAATTAAAAGCAGGGACCCGAACAGATATTTGTATACCCTTGCTCATAGTGTCATTATTCACAATAGCCTAAAGGTGGAAGCAACCCAAATGTCCATCAGCAGTTGAATGGATAAACAAAATGTGGTATATACATACAATAAAATATTATTCAGCCGTAAAAAGGAGTGAAGTTCTAATACATGCAAGAATGTAGATGAAACTTGAAGATATCATGTTGCATAAAATAAGACACAAAAGAACAGTTATTGCATGATTCCACTTATATGAAATAACTCCCCAAATTCATAGATACAGAAAATGGAGTATAGGTTTCCAGGGGTGAGGGTGAGGGGAAATGGGGAGTTAATGTATAATAGGTATAGGGTTTCTGTTTGAGTTGATGGAAAAGTTTGGTAATGGATGGTTGTGAGGATCGTACAACAATGTAAAAATGATTAATCCCACTTAGTTATATGCTGGGGGAGTGGTTGGGATGGAAAAAATTTTATATTTTATATATGTTTCCATAATTAAAGAGAGAGAGAGAGGCTAAAGAGACAATAACAATTAAATACAACACATTATCCTAGACTAGATCTAATAATGGAAGAGAAAATGTCCAAAAGGACATTATTGGGATAAGTGAAAAAATTGGACTGTAGACTGTATACTTTGTCAATGTTAAATTATTGAACTGGATAACCATACTTAATAAGGTTACATAAGTGAATATCACTGTTTTAAGTAAATATACATGAGCATATTAAGTGTTCAAGGAGCACGATATATATAATCTACCCTCAAATGTTAAATAAACAGATAAATAGATGAATTAATGTATAGAATAATAATTGTGGTAAAATGTTAAAAAAGTTGTTAAATTTGGGTATATGGGAGTTCTCTGTATTGGTTTTGTATTATTTTGAAACTTTCCTGTAAGTTTGAAATTATTTCAGATTGAAAAGCTTAAAAATATAACAAAACAAAACAAGTAACCTGCCTGAGTGAATTGAAAATAAAGTTATCAACTTCATTAAGAATATTATCTGCTCTGAATTAAAGATGAAGATACTGCTCTGAATTAAAGATGAAGATACTGAATATTCTCAACTTCATTAAGAATATTATCTCCTCTGAATTAAAGATGAAGATGCTGTTTTGGCAATGAGCACAAGTAACTTGCAATTTTTTCTTTTTCTTTTGATAAGTTATACTTACAAAATAGTTTTGAAACTTACCACTGGTGAAAATAGTTGCTGCATCTTGGACCGTAATTGCTGGTATTAGTAAAAAAAAAAAAAAAGAGGGAGAATAAAATCAGTAGAAGGACTGGGCATCATTTATCATTTGACTTTGATTTCTCAAGGTGTGGTACTCAAATAACCAGAATCAGAATCTTAGAGGGCTTGCTAAAATGTGGATTCCTAGGCTCCATGTCAGACCTGCTGAAAGCATTTCTGAGGTAATCTCTGTGTTTATAACACCCTCCCCTCCAATTTATTATTATGCACACTAAAGTTTGAGAACTTTTCTTTTCTTTTTTTAAAATTTTCATCAAATATTTAAAAGATATCCCTACTCTCAAGTAACTCAATTTAGTTGGGAAGAGAGAATCATACAGAATAGAACTCTTCTTGGTATATTCTCAGTAAATATAACAGTGAACAAAATATGGGTGCCTTTCCCTCACATGATTTACAGACAGAAATTAATCAAGGAATCATTCAAATAATTGTAAGTGCCAAGTGGAGAGGAGAAAGGAGGGAGTTATTATTGCTACCTGGGAGAATCATAGAGTTGGATTTTTAAGACCTAAAATGAATTTCTTTTTCAGGCAGAAAAGAGCTGAAAAGGCATTCCAAGTGGAAGCAATAGGGGATGCAAATGCATGGAGCTGTAAGATTGTGGAGCAGTAAATTCTGTAGAGCTAGAACATATGCTGGAGGTTGGGGAAATTGGTGGGAGAGAAAGGAAATGAAAATAATCAATGTCTTTCTATTCCAATTTGAGGTCTGCTTACAGGACATTTTTTTTTTTCCTTCCAAACGTCTCATAGCCATCTCAAATACAGTGCGACTCAATTTCATCTGAAATTTGCTACTTACTGAGGCAGGCTAGATTAGGGAATCAAGAGATACATCTGGAAGCTGGCAGAAAGCCCATGTGGCCATGGATACCCCACAAGATGGCTGCTGGAAGAACCTTGCAAGAACCCCCTGTAACCGTTGGGGAATTTGATGTAATTATGAATTCCAAAAATATAATTGGATCATGCTTGTAATCTGATCTGTTAATCTGGGCATGATTAAGTTATGATTAGGGCATTGACTGGGCCACGTCAGTAGGGTGTTGAGCCCCACCCCTTGGTGGGTGGGGAATCAAATATAAAAGGCAAGGCAAAGGACAGAAGAAGCAGTCTTTGAGAAGCAGCTTTGATGTTGGAAAGAAGGCCCCAGGAGAAGAGAAGCGAGCCATTCACCTGATCGCCTACAGCTGACCTTGTGGAGGAACCAGGAGCTAAGCCAGGAGAGAAATGCAGCCCCGGGAAGAGAGGAACCCAAGAAGCCTGAACCCTGGGCAAATGTCGGCAGCTGTCTTGCTCCAACACGTGACAATGGACTTTGGTGAGGGAAGAAACTTATGCTTTTTGGCCTGGTAACTGTGGACTTCTACCCCAAATAAATACCCTTTGTAAAGACCAACCCATTTTTGGTATTTCACATTAGCACCCCTTTGGCTGACTAATACACCCCCCATTCAGAACAGGATTTCTACTGGAATCAAAGAGAAGCCCCTGATATTCTCAAGAGGTCTTATCATTGGGCCCTCCCGGGATGAAGGTTGGGGTAATCAATCAAAACAGCAAACAACTGGGATTCCTTCCCCAACGAGCAAAGGGGCGGAATAATTAATGGTTTATAAAGAAAGCCTGGAATCCAAACTGGCCCTCTTCTTGCCTTTTTCCCTGTGCCTGGATCAGCATGCAAGTAAACCTGGGGATTTATAATCTGTAAATCAGCCCCTTTACCACTTTTCAGCCCTATTCTTCTCTCTACTTGGGACCCATAATCTGTTATTTTCTCTCATTTCTCTTCTCTCTGTTCCCTAATAAATTACTGGCCTAACTAAACTGGCTTGCACTTAAAATTCATTTTTGTAGCTTAGCCAAAAACATAGAAAAAAATCTGGCAACATTACGTTATATTCCTTCCTTGAGCAAATGGCATCACTTCCACTAATAGCTAGAAATCTGAAACTGTCTCCAAGTTTTCCTTTCTCATCATTCCGCCATATAATTGGTCTCAAGTTCTCTGCCTTCTAGCTCCCCAAATACCTTGAATTAGCCCCATCTTCTCCATCCCTTTTGCTACTACTTTAGTTCATGCTCTCATTATTTGTTACCCATACTATTACAATAACCATTAAATAGGGATATTCCCTGCCTCCACTCTTCTTTTTAATTCATCCTCCCCTACTTTACCAGATTGATTTTTCTAAAAATGTATGTCAGATCATATCCTTTCCTGCTTGGAATCTTTTAGTGGCTTCTCATTTCTTATAAGATAAATCCAAATTTCTCAGACAGATTTTCATGCTCTCAAAAATCAATTCATCCAAACTTACTTCCCACCAGAAATTTCACAAAGTTAGATTTATACATTTGCTTTGCAAGATTAAGATCTTAGTTTAAGCCTCAATGGAGCTAAATCATCATTTTGGAGGCAGGAAATGAAAAGAGCTTCTCTCTTTTCAATCTTCGAATAAGAGAAACGTGAGTTTGAATCCTGACTCCCCCAGATGCTTACTATAGGACTCTGGGCAATTACCTAACTTTTCTAAGTGAAAACAACAAAAGTGTCCATAGAATATGATTGCTGTGAAATTAAGTGAAAAAGAAATGCATAAAAGGTACTTAAAACCATGCCTAAAAAATATTAAGTAGTCATTAAATAAGTGTTTTGATGACAATGATGAGGATGAGGATGAAAACATACCAATCATTCCAGGAAGCCATACTTCATTGTTCTGCAGAAGTTTATTGCAGATTTTTGCCTCGTCTAATGCTCTCCCTCTCTGACAATGTTCTTTCTCTCCTCTCAAAATATGGAAGTCCTACCCATGTTTTAAAGTCAAAGTCCATCCTTCTTCATGAAGTTATTGCTGAGAGATCCTGAGCACTCTGGTCTCTTCCTTTCCTGGATTTCTGTAGCAGTCACTGTCTGTGCTATAATAGTCACTTGGGAAGTGCTTTTGGAAGAATTCCTTACATTCCTTAAATGGGAGCAGGGGTAATATTCAATTATTTAACAAACTGTATGGCATGGCTCTCAACCAATCAGAAAGAATGCAGACAGGCCAGGCCTTGGAGCTGGAGCAGTGTCCTGGAGGTTCTTGCCCAGCCAAGCATTAACCATTTAGTTGCAGGGTTTCTGGGGGAGAAGCCAGGGAGTCCAGGGTGGGGATTGGCAGGCTTGTGGGGATTAGGGAAACTCTTTGTGGGCCTGGAGAAATGGCTCTTTCCCAACCAATAGGGAAGCATTTCAACATTTTAACAACTTAGTACAGCTAAACAAGTATATACTATTAGCTAAACAGGTATCTACTCCTTTGTAGAGGCCACAAAATCCATTTGATCTTGAGCTTATTATGAGATCATGGCTTACTAAGCTAGCAGTACATGGCAAAGTTGGAGAGGTGTCCTTTAATTCTATGCAGGTTTTAAGTAATTTCTATCTTTTAGCCATGCAACAAGTATTTATTGAGTATCTACTATGTAATATGCACTAGATGGCAGAAGGACAGTAGGATGAACAAGGCAGACATTCGTCCTCGCCTTTATAAAACTTATAGAACAGGGTGAAGACAAACAAGACAATTACAGAAATAACGTTGTAATTTCAACTGTGATAATTGTTATGAAGGAAAATGAAGGCATCTGTGACATAGATAAATAACTGAGTAATGGGAGTTAGAGCGGGCTTCCTGAAGAAAGCAACAGTTCATTTAAGAATTGAAGGATGAGAGGGGATGATCTGGGAGAATTCTAAGAATTCTAAGAACAATATTTGCAAAGGCCCTGAGGCAGGAAGGAGCTTGGCAGAAAGAAAAAGAAAGTGTGTCTAAATTATGGTGAGTGAGGAAAATAATAATACAACTGCTGGAGGGGTAAGTATTTACCAGATCATGCAGCACTTTCGAAGAGTGGCTATGGCATTTATTGTCCAAACCGGGGTACTTTTCCAGTGAAAGGAAGCAATATTAATATTGGGTTTTGGGCAAATGGAATGGACTGGGACTATACCAGGAAGTATGGTATACTACTTACAGGTTACACTTTTTTTTTTTTTTTATTTTATGGGAAGCCATGGGAGATTGTTAAGCATGATTTTATTTGTACTTAAAAGATACAAATAATTTTGACTAATTTGTGGACAATAGATTCAAAGGGATCAAAAAAGGATATAAGGAGAATAGTAAGGAGGCTATTGCAGTAGTTAAAATGAGAGCTGATGTTGCCTTGGTAGTAATAGGAATGGAAAAAATGGGAATAGATTCAAGACAGGCAGAGGGATATGGGATTTTTAGAGAGGAGTTAGGGATACGGATAACATTTTTCTCATTTCTTTCTTTATTCTACAAGTTTTATTGGGTACTTTCCAATTACATAGCAGGCCCTTTTGTGGATGAGGTAGGTTTTTAATTAAATTGTTCTTTGACCTTGAGCAGCAGTTTAACCTTCCTATAGTATTTCTGCAAATTATGAGACAATTATCTATGTCTGACAATAACATCCCTCATAAGGAGTATTGGGAGGGATAATTAATAAAGAATTTTTAGTAAATAAAATTTTCTCTGTGAATGCTAAATGATTCCTCAAATCTCAGAATGTTTTATATTAGATGTGCATATTATATGTTGCTTTTTAATATATTTTCATAAAGCTTAATTCCAAGTAAAGAAAAGTCAGTCTGTAATGAAATTAAAATGCAAATTAGAACTGGTAAAGTTAAGGGATATATTGAAATAAAATAGTATATTAAAATAATACTTGCATGTTATCTCAGGAGAAGGGTTTATTTCCAAATTTCCAAAGTTATTCAGCATTTGGCGTGAAACAGATTCAATTCTATTTTTCATTGATGCTCCACTGCTACTTCTAGTGAATCGAAACTTCATGACAACATCTGCAATCACATTACTATCATCTGGTCTGTAAACAATGAGATATTTTTAAAGAAGGATAATTATGATAATTTTCTACTGTTCTATTTATATACTCCTCTTGATTAAACCTTATCAAAATGCTATCTCACAAATTTGATTTCAATGTATAGTACACTGTATCCTCTATACAGTATAGCTTGGCTTTGAAGTCAGAATGCTAGAGTTTGAATACCAGCTCTGCCATTTATTGTGTGACTTTGGGTGAGTTATTTTAATTTCTTAATCTTCTGTGTCTAAGTTCCTTCATGTATTAAATGGATTTTTAATCAAGATTCTATGAATTAATATATGAAAAGCTCTTGGGAAGGGTATCTAGCATACAGTAAGTGTACTCTATTAGCTATTATTGGACTTCACAAATAATTTAAAAACTCTCCTTAAACAAATATGTAAAGAGATGAGGCTCCAAATTTATGTGACATAGGTACTCAACCTAATTTTCTGGTGTCTAGACCTAGTCATCTGGTTACAAAAGCAAATTTTAACTTTTATAGTCATATATCAAGATTTTGTCTCTCATTTCAATTAACCACATCGTTCCTCACAATGAGTCTTGAAAATGTGATTAAAGTATAAGTATCTAAAAACTTGATAATTTCCACTTCCTTCCGTGTAAATTACCATGTAAACCACTTACTGCATCTGAAATTGGCTGTTCTCTTTTTCTGGATCATATTTAGACAAAAATGTGCATTAGGCAAATTTGTTTTTGATGCTCTTATATTCCTATTTTGTGGTGTACTGGAGTCTTTTTTCCACTCTAAGCCGCCTCCTCCCATTTCAAGTGCCAGTTTTAGCATAATATTCATTCTAGGTACTAATTTAATATTTATTCAGCAAGTATTAAATAAGCACTTTCTTATGGTAGGCACTCTTCTACGTTTCAGAAGTTAGCCATGAATAAGATTAGTATTTGCTATTCTTATACCATTCTTCATCTGGAGAAACATACCCTGAACAAATAATTACAGCTTCCATTTCTGGCAACATGGAAGCCCATATAACTCCAAAAACCTTTCCATATAATACAATTAGAACTGTAAAACTTAGACACATGAAAGTAAGGGACATCACCAAAGACCCAAAATAAAGAAGAATATGAATATTATGATATTATGCTAATAAGCATTACAGTAAATACTCTTTAGTACTAGCATTTACCTTGAGACTGGAGATAAGGTCTCAGAATACTGCACAATAAAGCATTAGAATTGAGGTTTCAGAATAAGACTATGATTCTCAAAGAACTAAACCATTAGTGAAAGAGTGGATTGGAAAGATCTGCTCATGATATCATAAAAGAAAAAAAATAGCAAAGTTTATCTGTTTCACAGGTCCAGCTTTGATGGAAAAAATATCCCTTGAGAATTCATAATCATGGGCCTGGGTGCATGAATGTTTTCAATTTACATTAATATTGTCTGCATGGTCCCAGAGCTAAGAAATGGTCCAAAGCCAGAAAAATTAACAAAAAAAAAAATAAAAAATAAAAAAAAGGTCTATGTGCTACTGATCTTATAAGGTACTTGACAGAAGCAAATGCTCTGGAGATGTGCATATTAAATCTAGATTGCATACGATTACCAATAAAGTAAGATTAAAGATGAGCACTCAGTCCCGAGGGTAAATAATATATATTAAGAGCTAGAGTCAGCAGAAAGATAACAGTATCCTCAAAAGTTTTCTGCAATAGAATTAATAGATCTATAATTAGATAAGTATATTTAAAATGATTAATGACATAAAAGAAGAAATCATAAATATGAGAAAAGTATGGGACATTATCAGAAAAGACCAGGCAGATTTTCAAAAGAAATAAATAGAGCTTGCAGACAAGAAAACATAATCATTGAAATTAAAATTCAGTGGAAAAGTTACACAGAGTATTAAACAAAGTTGAAGAGAAATTATGGTATTGGAAGATGGAGATGAAGAAATTACACAAAATATAACACAGATAAAGAAATGAAAAAGATCAGAGAAGTTAAGAGACATGAGAAGGCTCAATGTATACTTAAATCAATGCTAAGAAAGAGCATAGAGGAAAATAAAAGAACAGCAATATTAGTAAAGACAAGAATCATTGAGAATTGAAGCTATAAAGGCTCAGATCACAGTGAGTCCACAGTACAATATGTAGAAGAAAATCCACACAGAAATATATCATAATAAAACTTGGAACACCAAATACAAAGAGAAGATTTTCAAACAAGAGAAAAAAAGATAGACTAGCTACCAAAGAACAACTAAGTGACTGATAGGTGAAATCTTAAGAGTAACAATGGAAGTCAATATAAAGTTGTTTTTTCAAAAAGCTGAGAGAAAATAGTTATCAACTTAAAATTTTATATTCACACCAAATTATTTGAGAATGAGGCAAAAAATAAACATATTTTCAAACTAAAATCAACAACAATAAAAATGACAGATTTTATCACACATATACACTTGTGAAATAATTTATAAAGAAAGTACTTCAGTAAGATGGACATTAAATACAGAAAGAGGGAGTAAGGTACAAGAAGGAATAGTGAAAAAAGAAAATAGTAAACTGTGGCTAATCTAAAAAGTCATTGACAGAATAGAAAATAATTATAATGACTAATTTGGAGGCATTAAAAATAAGGTGGAACTAAAACATCATCAATAGTAACATAAATATTTGTAAGAAAGGTAGAGAGCTATGTCAACTTTACTTGCTAAACTTTTAGGGTAATAACTAAATTAAAAGAAATAAATATATTATTTATAATCTAGTGGAAATAAAAAAGAAAAATGAAGATAACTCAATTATCCAAAAGCAGGCAAGATAGCAGATAAAAGAAGCAAAGAGAAAACAGGATAAAAAAATTATCACAAAAGAAAATGGAAGGAATAAATGCAAATATAGCAGTCATCACAATAAACATAAATTGGCTAAACTTGCCAGTTAAAAAATAATGATGTCAGAATACATTAAAAATGTAATCCCACTGTCTGTTGATTTTAGGAGAAAAATCTAATATATAAGGATACAAAAATGTTGGAAATAAAAGAAGGGAAAAATATATATTAAATGCTAACCATAAGAAAGCCAATGTAGCTATGCTAATAGTAGCCATAAGAAAGTTTAAGGTTAACAAATCTTAATTAGAGAAAAAGAGAATTAATATCCTGATAAAAGAAACAACTCATTAGGAACATATAACAACATCTAGTCACCTAACAATATTTCTGCCAAATATATTGAGCAAGGAGAAATAGACAAATCTATAGTGATAACCTTTATTCAAAGAACATAATTATTGAGCTTAATAGGAAAGAACAAATTGATAATCCAGAAAAAGACTTATAAACCTATGTAAACAATGAATCACAGAAGTGTTATCACAAGTATGAAGGAAAATGATGTCTCAAATGGTAAAAGTTATTTATATCTCTACCTCATATCATATACAAACATAAAACCTATATGTGAACAGCAAAACTTTTAAACTTCCATAAGAGAAACTGGGAAAATGTCTTTACATAATTAAGGACTAAGGATTTCTTAAATAGGACATTAAAATTTAATAGATTTAACAATTTATATGTATTAAAAACTAATTTTACATAACAAAAATGCCATAAATAGTGTGTAAGGCAGGCTACAGACAAGAAGATATTTGCAACTAATAAATCACAAGTGATTGGCACACAACCATGTTCTGAATACAGAACTCCCACAAATCAGTAATAAAAGACTAACAAATGACAGAAAAAATGAAAAAGATATGAATATTCAATTCTCAAAGGAGGAATCCTTAATGACCAATAAACATATTAATAAATGCTCAAACAAGGCTGTATTTTACACCTATTAAATTATTTTATAATTATAACAACATTATCAAAAAGGCACTGTTATTATTACTCATTTTACAGTTGATGAAATAGAGGCACAGAGAGGTTAAGAATTTGCTAATGGTCACACTGCTAATGAGAATCGGCACTGGATTTGAAGTTAGGCACTTTGACTCTAGAGCTCATACCCTTTACCACTATAGAAATAAAACTGCAGAACACCATTTCATGCCCATTGGACTGGTGAGAATTAAATTAAAGCCTGACTATACCAAGTTTAGTGAGGATGTGGAACAAAAGGGTCTCTCATATACTGTTGCTAGAGTTGTAAATTCCCTCACCACTTTGGATGGCACTTTGGCAAAATCTGGTAAAGTTGAAGACGCTCAACTCTCAGGATCTATAAATTGCACTTCTAAGTATATACTCTTGAGACAATCTCATATATATGCATAGGGTAAAAACGCATTGTATTATTAAGAATATTAAAAAATAAAACAATATCAATGTACATCAAATTTTGAATCAATAAGTAAACTGTGGTATGTTCATACAGTAATATACAATGGATTAATATGCAGCAGTTATAATGAATAAACTAGATTTAGATGTATTAGAATGAATTAACATAAAAATATATTGTTGACAAATTTGCAGAAAGATATGTACCGCAGACACAATTAAATATAAAACTGGAAAATCTTCCAAACAATTATATATGCCAGGAAAGGATATATTCATATATAGTTAAGTATAGAAGCATGGACAGGAATGTCATGGAATCCTCTTGTCTTTTACACTAATCCTGTCAGCTCTACGTTACAGGGTTTATCTGGAATTTCATTACTTCTCACCAACACTGCTACCATCCTAATTGAAGTTACCAAAGTTTCTATGCCATTTTATTGCAATCGCTCCTAAAGGCTCTCTCTGTTTTGATTCTTGTCTCTCTAATCTATGCTCCACATAGCAGCCCTAGCGGTCCTTTAAAAACTTAAATTGGATTATGTCACTCTTATGTTCAGTGATTTCCCATCTGATTCAGAGTAAAATCCAAAGTCCTTATCATGGCCTTCAAGGCCCTGCATGATCTCATCTTTGGATACGTCTTCGACCACTATCATTTCCTACCACTTTACCCTTTGTTTACCCCATTCCAGCCACATAGACCTCCTGCTGCTCGTATGCTTGCACTACCTACCTTCTTCATATCTCTGCTCAAATATCATTTCATCAGAAAGGCCTTTCTTGCTCATCTCATGTAAAAAAAATCCTGCCTTTTATTTCCAATCTCTATCCCTATTCTGCTTTACTTTTTTTTCATTATACTTATCACACCTAACACATCATATATTTATCTGTTTCTTTGTGTATTATCTGACTTCTCTCAGTGGAATACAAACTCCCTGAAAATAGGTATTCGTTTTGTTCTCTACAGAATGCGTTGTACCTAGAACTTTACCTAGTGTCTTGCATGCAAAAAAACATTTACAAGTATTAGATGAATAAATAGAAGCTAGTGGTAGAAGAGGATGGCAACAGGGTGGGGTATATTGGAGACTTCAAATTAATTTGTAAGTTGTTATTTCTTGAAAAAATGGTCCAAAATATGGCAAAATGTTGATTTGACAAATCTGGGTGGTTGATATAAGGCTTGTGTAAATCATTTTTATGCTTTCCTATATGTTCACAATGCTTTATAATAAAATTATTGTAAGTATGATGTGAATTACAAAATTGCGTACAGAACCAAAGTACTCAGCCTTGTCTGGGATGGTAGTGACAGTGACAGGTCATTTCATCTGAGACCTGGAACATGGGTAGGAAATGGTCAGATGAAGGGGAAAGGAAAAAATGTATTTGTGTGTGTGTTTGTGTGTACGTGCACAAGTGTGTGTATGAATCTTTAAGGCAGGGGGAAATGGCTCTGTATATTCATGTCTAGAGCTGAAAGGAGAAGACTAGTTCAGAGATACAGCTGTGAAACAAATCAAGCTATTGGTGTCAAAGATGCCATTGACAAGAGAGATATAGGGAAGGGGATGTGGCTCATGCAATTGGGCTCCTGCCTACATATAGAAGGTCCAGGGTTTGATTCCCAGGGTCTCCTGGTGAAAGGCAAGATGGCCCATGTGGTGAGCTAGCCGAAGCAGAGAGCTGGCCCGTGCAGGGGTGCTGGCCTGCGAGGAGAGCTGGTGCAGCAAAATGATGCAACAAAAAGAGACACAGAAGAGAGACAGTAAGAGACACAGTAGACCAGGATGCTGAGGTGGCGCAAGAGATTGAGCACCTCTCTCCACTCCGGAAGGTCCAAGGATCAGTTCCTGGTGCCACCTAAAGAGAAGACAAGCAGACACAGAAGAACACACAGAGAGCAGACAATGAGCACAAAACAATGGGGGTGGGGGGGAAGGATAAATAAATAAATCTTTTAAAAAAGAGAGAGAGAGAAAGATGCACTGACGAAGAGGCTTACAGGACAGCTTGATGTTCAATAAAATTTGAGGAATGCACAGAGAAAGAGTAAGAGCTAGCAAAAGAAATTGAGGAGTGGCTGGAAAGGTAAGAGGAAAATCATGAAAGTGTAGTGCCATAGAAACCAAGAGATGGTGCTATTTTAGAAAAGAAGAAAAGGCTAACAGTGCCAAACACTGCTGTATGGTCAAAGAAGAGGACTGAAGTGATTTCTTTGGATTTTGAGATTTGGAGTTATTGGTGAAATTGGCAAGAGCAATTTGTATTTTGGGGTGGAGTTACTGCCCAAGATTGCAGTGGCTTGAGTGGGAAATGGGAAGTGAACGAAAGGACAGAATATGTGGATGACTCATTCAGTCCTACAGGTTTTGAGGGCTTATTCTTTGCACACTAGAAGTTAGTAAAGAGACTTTACTAATAGGTACTAAGGGGAAGATGCTCCGAACTGAAAATATATTCTTGAAAATGGCCTTCCATGACTCTTCCTAATTCTTTAACTCCTCTTCAAAACTGATCTGACCAGAGCTCTGTGCTCCTGAATACTTACTAGGTGACTCTCTGGATAATAAGAAACACTAATTTTCTTGTGGTGTTCATATTTGAGAAAGAATAATTCCTTTCTCTTCCAAATAATTTTGCATATTATTTGAGTATTGTGCAATGGGGGCATTGGAGGTATTTATGGCAGGGTCAATAAGGATCATCACATCAGATGAACAGATGCATAGTCAACTAAGGCAGGAATGGCAAATAACTAGCATGCATGCTGCTACTTCTTCTATTATTAATCCATGACAGACATCTCTTGGATTTGGCCACAGTATTCTTTGTATTATAGAAGCCCAGGCAGATAAAGCCAACGAGCCACTTTTGATGTTGGTGATAGTGTCCTGATCTTGGATTAATACTACCCAGGACCATCGTGTTGCACAACTCCAGGGAATACTGTTTAAAGAGGTTGCATCATGAATGGTACCCACTAGATTTATACAATAGGATGACTCTGTTACTGTACCTTCATCTAACCCCTTTCCCACTTCCCCCTCCTCCTACTAAGAATTGAAGTGATGTGGTTATTTACATTAGTAGGTAAATGGATCATATGTAGCATTTTTGAAGTTGCCTAATATATTATTTTCATAATATTTTACCAAGTTGTGTGAACCTCTCATTCATTATCCAAGCTGTGAGCACAAGTCAAATGTGTCAAATTGCATCTATGCTTATATATTTCTTGATATAGTTTCACTCACCTCAGTTTGGCAACATGAGCTCTGATGAACTGATTTCTTAAATTTGATTCTTTGAATGTTTTGGTAATCTGTAGAAAGAAAGGAAAAAACTTCTTTGTTATTATAGTTCTTCCTCCCCTTTCTCCTTCCTCCAAACCTTGCAACATGGGACTTATGGTTAAAAGAGGAATAGAGGCCTGGGCTTTCAGTTCTGTTCAGTTCCATCACAGTGACATATGGGATAGACTTAGGTAGATTATGTAATCTTTTTGGGCACTTCCCAGTCTTCTATTACACAAACATAACAATGCGCAGAACGCATCCTCATTAGAAGTCATCCTGAGCACATCAGATGCTGTACTCAATGAGAGCCCCTGTTATGTAACTACAGAGACCACGCCAACACTAGGGGAATCCATTAATACAGCTCACATTGTGTGGTCCACCAACAATTGTTTTTTGAATGGGTGAAACCATGTTAAAATGACTAGCAATAGGGAGTTTGAGGAGAAGAGGAAAAGGATGCAAAGGTCGATCTTTTCCTTGTTATTTATGACTTATGCCTAAGCATCAGAGGTTATTATAGCATTGGTTGATAATTTGCTGACCTAACCTTAGCTTTCTCCCTGAGTTATTGCTCAGTCCCAGCAAGGATGGTCCTCTTGAAGTATAAAGTTCAATGTCACAGTAAAGTATGAGTGGCTATGTGACTGGAAGAGTTACCCCATTTTTTTTTAAGGAGGTACCGGGGATTGAACCTAGGACCTCGTACATGTGAAGCAGGCACTCAACCACTGAGCTGTACCTGCTCCCCTGAAGCCAGTTCTTGAGACTGTAATGAATGCCAATCTCTATTGCACCACATTGTACCTTACTTTTTCAATATCCATTCTGATAGATCGATATCAGACCAAGCATTTGTTTGACAAAATGATAGTTTTCTTTTTTCCAGAGAGGTCTTGAACATTTTTAAGAATAATGATACTATTGATTTTATCAAAATAATTCATGTTCTTTTTTAAAATTCAGAAATACTAGTAAGTATTAAGAATTGAACAAAAGTCATCCCAACTGTTATGATCATTAGGTGAGCTACATTCCTGATATGTAGGGAGAAGGATGGGTTTAAATATGGATATTAATATGGTATATTATAGGGGATATTTTAAAGAAAAGATTTAACTTTAATTTTACTTGACTTTAACAGAAGTAAAAGAAACTAATGAAGTAAAAGGTGATAGAATTGCTAAAATTCAGATAAATGTTTTTCATAATTAAATTTTAATGTGTGATTTGGCATTGTACCAGCAACATTAAGAAAAAAGTTGATAAATTCATGGATATGCAAGTACAATGATAAAAGAAAAGACTTATTGTAAGATTCTATATTTCACAGAGTGGGTGAAAATGTTGTTGTTGAAGCTTTCATTAGAAATTATCACATGCTTGGTAGAAAATCAGTGAGCAGATGCTTGAAGTGTGTGGAAAGGGCACTAGATGGAGAATGCAGAGATAAGTTAATTTGTTATGACAACTTGAATGAATCTGCAACCTGTCTTCCTTTCAGTTTCTCTATCTGTAAAAAGAGGAAAGTTAATAGTATATTAAGATAATTTATTTGTATGCAGCCCAGTAATGCAACACACAGAAACTAGCTTTACATTCAATTTTTCTAGGTCTTTTTCCCTTCTTCCAAAAATATTAACTCATTCGAAAGTGAGTTTACTTTCATATCATTTGATTTTGTAACATGGGTCTGTTGACCATTATATTACATTGAATAAAAATCAAGTAAACAACAGAAAAAGAGAACCATTTAATATAGAGCTTCAGATTGAGGGTGATAAAAAATATCTTTGTATTCAGATTGAGGGTGATAAAAATATCTTTTTATTCTAGGATAATCTAGAATTCTCATATCTCACTAATATTCATAATTGATAAAAATTTGAAAGGAGTTATGGATTGTTTAGGTAAATTCTAATAAAATGAACATCATTAAGTCTGTTAGTGGAACAGGTCATATAAAGGGTAAAATATTACACATAGAATGTAATTGCCTCTAATTTTTCATATTTAGAGGGGAAAGATCTTATTAGTTGCACATGAATGTATCAGGTAGTTCACCTTATTGTCTTCAGTGCTTTCTTATTAATAGTAGTTTTGTTCATATTATTCAATAGCTGAATGGTAGAAGTAATTTTCTTTGTGATTTCAATCACTCTCCAGTTACAACTTTCTCTTCTGCTTAGTCTACTCAGAAGATATGGAAGGCTCAGTTTTCAAGAAACAGATAAATAATATATGTGAAATATGATATATCCATCACATAAAACACAAAGTTAGACATTAACATTTAGTTACTTCATTAAATTAATTTATTAATATTTTCAGTATTAATAATATAACTGGACAGAATTTATAATTTCTGAAACACCTTGTGACAAAATGAATCAAAGGTCTCATTCCAAGTTTAATGTTAGCACTGGCTTTTTTTTTTTTTTTAA